>JZLH01S0606877.1:51546-63027 GCA_001188425.1 Eucidaris tribuloides | reverse complement strand
CTAGCGGATTATTTTTAGAGAGGAGGAAATCAAGTTAAGCCTTTTTTATGATGAGAAACGAATCTTAGTTACTCACAGCTTTCCAATGACGTTAGCATTTCTTGAGAGGTTCGACATTGTTTGATATCTTGTTGTAGCGAAGATACTCTGTATCATATGTTCAAATTGCGAGAAAAGCATATACAAAACGAAAGATCAAACATCAACTCTCCAGCCTGCTCCTCGCGTCATCCGACCAACTTCCGACGCCGGCCCTTCCGCCTGGCCGGCGTAACAGACCCTCGCCCTTTGACTCTTCATGGCACCCGGACGATGAGACCGGTCCTTGGGATTGCAAATTGAGCATTCGAAGGTTTGAATTTTACACCTCGTTTTAAGATTTTAAAACATTTTGTGGATGACAATTATAACATATTAGTTTTCGGTGTGTTGTATACAAACTTGCTATATTTGATTTTAAATAAATCTTCCCCCTCTCCATCCTTTACCAAAAACATCAACACAACGAAGCTCGCTTACTGGTTTGCCCAGCTCAGTGACATTGATAAACTGCGGTAAACAATACTCACGCTCTTGAAATTCTTTAACATTGTTATGCAAGGCGTAGTCCTAGGCGGGCAATGTTGCATTAACATAAGAGGTCAGCGGATTCATTCTAGAGAGGAGAAATCAAGTGAAGCCTTTTTTTTATGACGCATTTGATATACAGTATGATATTGTCATAAAAAATGAGTCATCACCATAAACTCTCTCATGTCATGCTTATATGCATTTGTTTATAATCAAAGACATCAAATTAATAATAGAATATAATATAGACATAAAAAACCACGGAGCGGCCAAAATGCAAATCGGAAAGTGATTGGTGTTCCTTTTGGTCCATTTCAGTCAATTTTGCTCTGGCGTTATGATAGAATACGCATCTTAGTTATTGACAGCAGTTTTTCAATGACGGGTTAATTTTCTGAGAAGCGTTCGATGTTTTGATATTCTGTTGTTGAAACAATTACCTTATCATTGTCAAATTGAGGAACGCATACAGAAGAATAATGCAGTAAGGATCCCTGGTAAACAACATAATTGGATTGATAGTTACTACATGTATTTCAATATACCAAAAAAATTGCGCTGTCCGCTATGTCGTCTGTCACCTACATTATAATATCTCTATTTTTTTCTTTAAGTCGTATCCATGGCGACTCATTCTCGCTATTTATCTGACTAGGATGTTTGGCGATGAGAGGGCGCTATTGCTCAACACCAGTAAGCGGCTCTCTCATTACACCTATGTGCTGCCCGTGGCCAGCATTGCACCGTAATTAGAATAGAGTATAGAGTATATATTCTAGCCGCCCACGAACATTATACCTATTGCTGTTAGTAGACATATCAAATTTACACATTTTCTTTTTACGATAGACTATATTACAAACTGATGACGAATATGTTAAGATTAACAGATTATTTCGATCATCGTTATTAAGAATAATATTGATTGCTTATATAAAACACCATGAACCTTCCCTCCAACTATTTAACATGACATATTGTGTCTTTCAACGGTGACAAGTAGTAATTAATGTTTCTCGGCATTATCTTTTTCGCTTAAAAAGGCAACTATAAACCATTCCACACTTTGATTTGATGCTGCTAACTTTCTAATTACTCTTCTCTACCAATTAACTCCCATTAATGGTTTCCATGTCTTTTCTCGTATCACTTTTGTTACAATTTAAGAGAATGCAATAGTATAATCTCTTTGCACTGTTTCATAACTGTTACCAAAGTGTTTCGCATGCCCTGTATATATCCTACTCTTTACTAAGATTTTGATGGACCTATAGGTTTTGTATAAAGCATGTTTTTTTTTCTTGATGGATTTAAGAGTCGCTGTATGAAATCCAGGGCTTCTTAGGGCCATTCTTTTTCCCAGGATCACATACGATTCTATTGTGGGCTGCATGCATTACGCATACTTTCACAACATATCATTGAAACACTCTGTGATATCCTGTTGCTACGGACGTCCTGTATCAAATGTCGAATTGAGGAAAGTTAACACTAACACACAAAGATAAATCAAGCGATGACTGCTAATTAACGTAATTGGATTGATATTACACATTGTTTCAAATCAACAAATAGTTTGTGTAATAAGAATTGATCATACTGGTAATGCATTAAGTTTTATGTCGCCTTAAAGTTCGTATACATGGCAACTCGATTCTCGCTTTTCTGAAATGAGAATGTTGACACATAGATGGCGCTATTGCCCTATCAGTACACCGAGTCATGGTTGCCCATTCCCACATTTGCAGCGGTGATTCAACTCGTGTGACAAAATAATTGTAGCCTCCCACTGCACATATATACCCTTTTGGTGTCAGTTGGACAATAGGATACTTTACATGACTAGCAACATCGCAGATTAACACATTGTTTATAATAATAATAATAATTACATAATATAATAATAATAGATAATAATAAATAATCAATAATCAATAATATAATAATAATAATAATAATATACTAATTAATAATAATAATAATAACGAATAAGTAATAAAAAATGATAATAATAATAATAATATTGTCATCCTATCATGACAATGGGCCTCGAAGAAAGAATGTTTTACATAAAGAAACATCACGGAACCTGTCTTAACTGTTTCGCATATTATTTATTTTGTTTTTTTTAAGATGATCAACAACGGGCTACGAGGCCCAAGTCAGACACATTTTTAGACCCAGTGACCTTTTAACCTCTTGACCTTTCAAACGCGCAAAATCTTAATAAGTTTTAGTGTGCTTCATTAATACATACTTTCACCCAATTACATCCAAATTCGACCAGCCGTTCACAAGTATATGCGTCGGTAACGAGCCCATACGACATACTTTTAGGCCGGTGGACATTTGATCTTTTTGACCTTTCGAGTTTCCAAAATTCTAATCAGTCATTGCTCCCCATAGTACATTACTTGGTACCAGTTACATCAAAATCGCGGATCAGCGGTTCTTACGTAATCGCCGGTGGTAACGAGATCCGTTAACGGCACGACGCAGGGACCGACGCGACGACGGACAACCCCGAAAACATAATGCCTCCGGGCAAACTTTCGGTTGCGGAGGCATAAAAACACACAAGTTAGTCGGGATTCAGCGAATTTTCTAATGTAGTAATTTTGTGATGTTTTTATACAAACTTGTGCATCTTTAAATGTAAAAAAATCCCCCTCCCCCCCCCGCCCCCCCCCCCCCAAAAAAAAAAAAAATCAACACCAACGCACGCGGGGATTGTACTGGTTGCCAGCCAGTGACATGATTAAAACTGCGGAACAAATACACAGTTCTGAAATCTGACATTGTTATTTACAGTAGGTGCTAGATACGCGGAACAATGTTTATTACATTGAGTGAAGGAGAGGTATTCATAGAGCGAGAAATTAAGTGTAAGCCGTTTGGTTTTGTTGTATGACGTAATTAGATATTAGATACGGATATTGAAATCACATTAGGTTTCTGGGAAAGCGGGCTACGTGAAACCCCCCCCCCCTCCGATCCCTACTACTTGTGCCATTTTGCTTCATGTGTCTCCTTCGATGGAAAAAGAAAACTCATTTGACTGTGTTCTGCTTTTCACATATGCGGACACATGTAAAATCGCAATTTTTTTTAACAAGTTTACAGTCGTTTTTACGTGGTCGCTGAATCTAGGGCCAGACTTTATTGCCTGTTATCTTAGTAATAAACTTGCTTTAATTTTCTTTCAAACTTGCAGCGAAAGGTCGCATTCTGCCATCCGTCTATAGCCAGATGAAATTGGTATATTGACATCTATTCTTATTCTTTTCTACATCTTTATTTTGCATGTTCTAAAATATGCGGTTTTTAACTGGCAAAATTGCCTAGAAAAATTTTGGATACCACTTGCCTTCAAAGTTGTTATATCCTGCTATATAAATTTGGAGACCACTGGCCTTCAAAACGTGAATCAGATAGTTAGTGAACAATACTGAGTGTAGATCTAATCATGGACTTTGCACAAATTTATTCAAATAAATATGGTGTGTGCGGTCAATTTTCATTAAGAGTTGATATAAAGAATGGGCGCACTTTTTGAATACTTTCGCTGTTTTGTTAGGAACGTGAAAATCTGCGTACACATATTCGCTTATCTTCACGTTTTAAAGACATGCTTAATTACAATCTAACTTTCAGGCATCACATTGACCCTATAATGGTTAATCAAATGAAACATTTTGTTAATGGATACTGGAAGTTTTGTTTTCTTTCAGTGACCGATCAACTAATTTTGCCTATTTCAAATACGCATGGTTTTTGCTTGGCTAATCACACAGCGTAAATTTTTAATTGATATATGCTGTTAATAATATGATCAACATCATTTGCTAAGCGCGGCTCGAGGTCAATTGCCACATAAAGGTATGTCGCATAGAAATGACGTTTTTGCCAGAAATATATGGTGTTTTTATTGAAATTGTATTGGATTGGAACTTTTTACAATCTTTTTAAATCACACAAAAAATACAAGTAACAACAGATTAATATGGGAAGGGACATTTACAAGAGGATCTAAATGATAGTCATACCTTGAGCTGAGATGTGAAAGTCCAGTTTCAGATACTGAAGTCATATATGTTTGTCTTTTCATTGCGTTGGAGAAGGGGAAGACTGGAATGGCTCAGATTTGGTTAGGCGTAGTGGGTGTCTGGGTTTGTTCATGACTCCAACACAGTTAATGAAATATTGCCCTACTTTTCCATTCGTATATTCTCTTCAGGTCAATTTGTGAATTGTATTTGCGTTTGCCATAAACTGGCTTACTTAGTGTTTGCACTCGTCTGGGTTAAGGACGTCGTTCTATGTGGAGGCGGGCGGGGCAGGGGCTGCCCACCTAATGAAAACTATGAGGGGGGGGGGGCAAACAAATTGATCCTGCCAAACTCTTTTGTGTGCTGATGAGAGTGGAATTTAATGTGATTGATCAGCATGAGGTAGGGGAATTATTGGTAAGCTTAGGCTTCAGGTGCTATAAACCGTGATAAACATGGAGAAGAGGATTATCAAACACCCTTTCAGGGGAATGGCTGAGCACTTAGTCATTTCATGTTGATGCATAAGAAAAAAGTTTTGGTTGGCGGTGTGGCGCGGAAGGCGGGAGCGAGTCTGCATCAATCCCATGTCAATGAACTTTCATCCGAAACCTTTTCATTTGAAATTTCAGATTTCAGACGGAGGTTATGGTCTTTCAATGACGTGTTTCAACTTCTGTGGAACCTTGCTGTGAGTACACACTTTCCTTGAATTCATCATCTGGCAAACACTCTCAAACATACAAAGCGCCCCAAGTCAAGAATGAGGAGTGAAGGGAAGACATGGTGTTTTTCCACATTCCACCATTTCGAGGTCTTCATTGGGAAGAGAGAAAGATGGGAGGAGCGAGCCAAGCAGGAAAGAGAGAGGAGGGGAATGGCATAGTGCGAGAGAAGGACACGTATGATTAAAAACAACATATTAATGTTATAGTCATTGTTTTAAGTGATCATTTTTGTCTTTAAAAACAATGCAGCATTCAGGACAGCTTTACTAATGAGGTTGTTCCATGGCTCTTTGGGTCTCCTTCTCTTCTACATCTTTATTATCTTGCAATAATGTAGCATTTATGTGACCCAAATCACCACTAGCCTGCCTTGACTTCAATTAACATTTATGATGCATTCTTTGCATTTCAATTTTCATATAGTATAGTATAATAATAATTAATAATAATAATAATAATAATAATAATAATAATAATAATAATAATAATAATAATAATAATAATTAATAATTAACAATAATAAATGATAATAGATTTCATCATTATCATGACAATGGGCCTTTAAAGATTGCTTGCCATTCATGCCACTGTCAAAAAACACCTTAATGAATGAAATGCATATACAATTATGAAGATTTTACTATAAATAAACACCTTCTCATAGAGACTTGCGGGTAAAATTTATAGAGTTTGGTGAAAAGCTGGACCGGTTAAACGTTCATCCTTTTTCAAATTACTCAGAAGCATTTCAAAAAATCTCTCTCGCATGTACGTAAACACGTTGACGTCAAACGCTGCACGTGCCTGTTTCCAAAATAGTCAGATCAGCCGTTACCCAAAGGTCGTGGCGGAGAGTTAGCCGTTTAACCAATCCCAGTGCCGCTCCGCTGGTCTTGCGACGATTTACAAATAAATCCGCGATTCGCAGTTTGAGCAAAAATTCAAACTCCACGGAAAGAAGCAACATTCTGTAACATTGTCTTATTAGTTTTTCTCATAAAACTAACAAATTTCATGACGTATGGCATTTCAAACTTTTCAAACACACCGCATTTGCTAAGTACAAAGCTAGCCGTTTTGGTATTGATAATGAAAAGAAGTAATAGACTATTGTACATCCTCTGGACACAATCTTTTATAGAAGAATGTTTTTCATTAAGTGTGAAACATCACGCACCTGTCTTAAAACTGTATCACTATTTACTTTATTGCTGCTTTTTCTTAAGTGATCAACGGCGCCGCATTTTGCCTTGTGTATCGCCAGAGAAAATCATTTGGACGGCCGCAAGATTGTTTTAATTCCCTATGTTTTCGTCAACGCGCACGCCCCCCCCCATCGAAAAGAAATCAAACAAAGGGATAAAATTCCCAACCGTCATTCTGCCTTTTATTAGCCATGCTGTTTATCGTCTGAAATTGACACTGATTAATTAATGCTAATCAACGTGAGGATCCGATTTCATAACTTATGCGGCGCAGGTGTGTTCAGGAGATGGGAACACTTATTGTTGAGTAAAGGTTTAAAGTATTTGTTTGACGGGCGGGTCTGTGGAAAAAGTAATGATATCTTAGTTACTCACAGTACTCCATGCCGGCTGGATTTGTGAAGTATAATGTTTGATATGTTTTGTGTTTGCTGTCAGATGATGGCATATTAATTGTTTTGTTGTTGCTTGCGCTTCTAAAACGTCACCACAGTGAATTATCTTCAAAACAGGCATAAATTGCTTCTGAAACCGCATGTCATCGCGTTGAGACACTGCAGATTATTGGTTTAGTATGGAACGTGTTGGCGGTTGATGATGAATGCCGAATAACATCGTAGTAGTCACTTACAGCTCATATTTGTTAGCAGGCATATAGCGAGGTATTGCTTTTTGATATTTTTGGGGTTTAGACGTCAGTTTAATGACGGTACGACCTATAGTTGTGCAATAAAAACACGATATAGTCCTTAAAATTGACAAAACGCTGCGCTATATCAGAAATATTATATTTATTGCTTTCGTTAGAACTCTATAGCCTAACTCTGGTTAAATGATGGAGGTTGAAAATCATTCCAATAATTTAGGTGCAGTTATTAAAGAGATAGGCCTAATTGAGTTATGTGAAAGAAGCGCAATAACGTCTTCTTCACTCACAGCTTCGCGAATGAGTCAGGTTTCCTGAGAGGATCAATGTCTGGACATCCTGTCTCTATCTGTTTCTATAAAGCACTCTGCTATCAATTGTCAAATATTAAGAGGCACACAGACGACAAAATCAAAGGATTGCAAATAACATAATTGGATTGATTTCACACGTCATTTTGAATTATTGAATTAACTTTAACATTTTCTGATTTTTTTTAAGTCTGAACCATAATAGCCCGATTTGAGAGAACTTTCATTCTATATAGTTGATAGGCATGTCATTAAAACTCAGCATCTCCATAATGTTCTACAGAGCTACGGAACAATCCTTGGTATACTGTTAAGATGCTGCCTATTCGCCGAATTACGGCAAATGCATCATGAATTAAATTTTTAATAAAAGTACTGACTCCAATGATTTGATGACAAAATCCAATGACGTTTTGCTAAAATAAACCAATTATAATCTTGAACTTAAAACTCCACTATAAATCGGTCCAGGTTATCATTATCGCTGGATGTTAACAATGCTTATTTGACACAGGTAATAATATCTTGTAAAGTTGATAACGAATGATCTCAATGATAACAGAACCGTGAAATGATCAGTGTTTACTTCTGCGAGGTTTGGAAATCATGTATCGCAATTCCGTAAGAATATGGTGTCCGGTGTTGCTCCATTTCTTTAGTTTGCAATTGATGATAGAAATGTAAAAAAAAAAAAAAAAAAAATAATCAGTAGATACAGTATGTCGCCCAATCCGGTATACTCCTTGATTGCCTTTCAATATTTGTACATACTGTTTGTTCCTCAGCATTATACTTTTGTGCTTCGCATTAAGCGAACAAGAACGAAGACAAAAAATGTATGTGAAGTGCACTTTTCATTTTAAGGTTTAACCTCAAATACAAAATGCTGATTTATTGACCCACGACCACTTGTTTTTGTGTGTAAATCCAATGTTTTGACACCACTCGTATCACTCGGGGCTTTTAAAAGGTTAGCGAGCATGATTGGCGAAGCCACTTGAAAATGCTCTTAAGAACCAAATGAGTTGAAATATATTACAACTATGCACTGCAGGAGTGGATCTTCCCACCTGCGGAGGATCTTTGCTCTCTAATTTGTTTACTTAATGCGAGAATAAAGCATAAACATAGCGAGCTATCTTAAATCTTTAGCGGGGCGATAAAATTAGCCCCATGGGAAGCCACACAGCAGGTTTTCCGTGCTACGACGTGATATTGGCCCATTGTATTATTTAGAATGAGTCAACGTTTGACTACAAGATTTTCAACAGGATAATTCTTGCTAGTTTACTTGATTCTAGAGTAGCTGTCAGCCCAAGTGAGGACTACCCCAATCATGTCATTACCCTTTAAAATAACCAGCCTTTTGACTGAAATGTCATGTATTAATTACATATTCTATTTCTTCTATAACAATATAGGTGTCCACAATTACAAGTAAAGCCCAGCTTTACATATTTTAAGTCAATTTTTAAATAGGAAAAATATGAAATGAATAAAGACCAATACTTTAAGAGGTTAAATCAAATGTGTAGTTCTTTCTCATATTGTTACGTATTTTTAACCTAAAAAGCCCAAGGGGGGCACAATTGTGTCCGCCCCCCCCCTACCATCATTTTCTCTATCGCCACTTCCACCTAATTTTTTGCGAATTTTCATCAACTTATTTACTTTTCCATAAAATTTTATGGCAAACATTTTGGTGGTATAATTTAAGGGTTACCCCGTGATATCGTGTTTCCATCGGCAACCACATGTGAAGGTCATGTGTGCCTAACCTTTTTTGATGTTTCATTGTTTTCCTTCAATACACAAAAAGATTTCATTGTCACTTCAGTTTTTTCATTTCTTTTGGCCGTACCCCTCATGTGTATTGACGATGAAACTAATGTTCATCTATTTAAGAAACATATTCAATTAAATTTCTTTTGCGTTTCTTCTGGATGTTTTTTGCGCGCTAAAACAATAAAAAACATTAAAATAAATAATTGGAATTCATCTTTGTTCATTTTTCGTTGGATGTCCCATGTTTTATTACTATTATTATTCAAGTTTGATGCTCATCAAGAGTGTAGTGTATCATCAAAGAGGTTGTACCAGGAATGAACCAAAAAAAAATCATTTATCCATGGCCTTAGTTTTAACTTTTTGGCACAACCAACAGTGCATAGTAATGCGTGCGTATACGCCATCTCACATTGAGCCACTGCCATTTATGGGTAACACAAAAATATGAACCCCAACAGGGCAGAATTTTACTCTAAATACTTATGTATGCTACCTCAAGAAAATAATAGTTCATTCCTCTATGCATTATGACAAATTAGATCACGATTGCTAAATTGCATTCATGTTATATTTTAGAAGATGAAAACTGGGAAATAGTCCAACAAAATCATTTTTTATTGTATTTCGATTATATTATGTAAGATAGTCGCCCCCATGTGGTTGGGACCTGTGAGAAATTTTGATGATTGCTGTCTTGCTAGAGTTTTAGGTTTTTAGTATGTTTGCTCAAATTTGAGAGGTGCTTGGTGCAACAAGATAGAGAATTTTAGCATGAGGGCGCGGCCAAACTGGCCCCCCGCCGCCCTTGGGCACGGAGAACCAAAAATAGCTTGGCTTTTTAGGTGTGAGTAAGGCCGCATAATAATTGTTTTGATGTATACCATTCTGTTTCGCGTCAATAAGCACTGCCCCCCCCCCCTCCCCCCAATCTTCACGAAAGAAATCAAAGAAAAAAATAAATTCCCCAGCTCGTACTTGCTGCCTTTGACACCTTTGATTTTTCTTAAAAATTGACACTGCGATTTACTGTTAAACTAATATTTTACAATGATCAAACACGTCGAGCATCAATTCGATAACTAATTCATAACTTGAAAGAACATGAGCGCAGGTGTGTTCAGAGATGTGAACATGTAGTGTTGAAAAAAGACTTCAATAGTTGTTGATGGGGGTGCAGGTGCTCACAGCACTCCAATTGCCGGTGGAGTTGTGAGAGGTTTAATGTGTGATATCTTTTTGTGTCTAGTGTCAGTTGATGGTATATACTGTTTTGTTGTTGTGTTGTAATTAAACATCAGTGATTATCTTCAAAACTTACATAAACTGCTTTCTGGAACGCGATTGGTATCATGCGAAGACACTGCAAATTTATTGGTTATGTACTAAAGTGTTGGGGATGATGATGAAAGCGAATAACATCTTATTAGTCATTTACAGCCATATCGATATAGGTATCTGCGATAGTGCTTGATATTAGGCAAGTGCAATTTGACAGCAGGGAATATCCTAAAATTGACATGAAGTGAGTACGCGTATGAAATATAATACCCATTGCTTCCTGGAACTCATTACTGAGGAGTTGGAAATCTAGGGAATAATTAGTGCAATGTAAAGGGATAATTGGAGTTACAGAAAGAAGCGAATAACATCTTAGTCACTCACAGCACTGTCAATGAAGTCAGGTTCCTGAGAGGTTCAATGTCTGATATCAGGTTGTTTTCGAGCCTCCTGTATCAAATGTCAAATTAAGGAGAGGCAATACAGAAGAGAAATCAGTAGGATTGATAACAACATAATTGGATTGAAATTACACATTATTTCAAATTAACAAAAAAAAATGGTTCGATGAGAACTGATGATGTTAATAATAGATTAACTTTTCTATTTTTTTAAGTCGTATCCATGGCGACTTAATTCTCGCTATTTGACGACAGGATGTTTGGCAAGAGAGGGCGCTATTGCTCAACCAGTAAGGGCTCTGACCAGTACACCAGTGTGCCCGTGGCCAGATTGCACGGTGGTTCGACTGGTGTGACAAACTTATTGTAGCCTCCACTGACATTGTACCCTTTTGGTGTCAGTTGACAATATGGATTTTACAAGTGACTAGCAACACGCAGACTAACACATTGTTTATAATAATGATAATAATAATAATAATAATAATAATAATAATAATAATAA
>JZLH01S0606875.1:3573-18408 GCA_001188425.1 Eucidaris tribuloides | reverse complement strand
TTACACAATAAACTAATATCAAAATGTCTTAAATCATTCTTTAACCAAATAATACCATCACCCAGCATTAGAGTAACTTTAATGACCCAAGGAAACCCCTCTGCAGACCCCTCTTTCTTACTACCATGACTACGGTTGCTTCATTTCAGCGAGCTGAGACGCGTCAAAATACAAAAAGCTCTCGTCCCTGCCCCTCCCACGGCCTCCCCCTCTCGCTCGGGCTGGGTCGCTTCGCTCCTTCGTATATTCCGCCCCCCCCTAAAATCATATCCTGGCTACACCACTGCTCAGACCCTCCTATGTTGTTAATGTTAAGGCCTAAAATAGGACCCTCCAAAAAGCTAGATAATAATTTTGTCTAATTAGCTAGAATTACAAATCAAAAGTGCATCAAATATTGGGACTGATTTGTGACTGTGACTAAAGGGAGTAAAAAATGTAGATTTTTAAAGGAGAAACGCATTTTTTTTCTACCTCAGGAAGAGGGAAATCCCCTCCCACACCCTCCTAAAGCTATTCTAATTGTCTAATTACCCAAACTACGAATAAAAAGACGATACAGTACGCATGAGTGTATCATTATTATAGTGATTGCACATCTGTGGTACTTAATCTTGCCCAAGTATAGCCCTATCTTTCAGATATGATTTTTACAATGCATATAAAGAATACAATATACAAACATCATTTAAATGACATTATCAGTAGATTCATTTGCTGTTTCCAATTCGCATTATTGTTCATGACATCGACTTATTCACAGATATGCCCCCACTGAAGATTTTACGTATATTTCAATTGAAACTAATTTGTTGGATAAAATTATCCCAAATTAAAGCTCAGATTGTACCAGAGAGCATTTTGAACCCCTGAGCTGGACCCCAGCCAAAAGGAACTTCGCGCTTCGCGCACATTTCTGATTATTTTCCAAGTCGCTAATTTTGAACTTGGTGTGCTCCCGGCCATGAAATCCTGGATCCGCCACTGTGAGTTGTAGTCATGCAAGTATAAGATAATATGTGGTGTTTATATACGTGATTTTGAGTAATGCGGAAAATGGCAGAAAATGGAAAATTTGAAAAATTGAATTTTGATTTTGTAAAACGGAAAAATTGAGGCCTTAGTTTAATCCGTGTTCACTCAACATGAATGTTTTTTTTTTAAATCAATCATAATTTTCAAAACATGTTTGCTGTGGAATGAAATTCAAATAAGCATTCAAAGGATGTTAAAATGGCCGATTTTACCATTTTTGCTGTGTGCTCAGTCAACTGTGAAATAATGCGAAAAGGTCACATACTTTGTCGGCTAGCACCTGAAAAGTAGCTGTTAAATGTTAAATTTAACAAATGTTAAATCTGTCTGTGTATCGTTAACTCAAAGTCATGAAATTAGGCACGTCAAAGTGACCATTTTGCTTTTGAATCATACTCACTGAAGCGTGAAGAGATAAGTACAGTAACATGTGTGCCTGATTCTAGTTTGTCAAAGTTCCTGCTTTGGATATTACAAAGACTTGTTTTAGGGGGAACTCACTTTTTGCGTAGTGTTTAGGTTATCAGAAGAACCAAACAAGAATGAGCAATTAATTTGGGAAATAATCGTAAATGTAACTGTCCTCTATTTTCGGGTCACCCTGTATATACTAGTATCGTATGGAATGACCTCGGGAGCGCCGCGGATATATGTCATCTAAATACACCTGTCCAAATACAATAAGAAATAATACATCTCACTCCCGTTACTTACCTATTGATACCGTCTGCTATAATATGGGCTGGTCCGCTAATTCCACGTACGACCACAGCTGGATCACTGCCGTCAAAATTTGCCCGGGAAATTGTTCCTTTACTTAGGTCAGGCCAATAAATCTCCTTTCCAGAAATTCCAGTGAAATACTAAAGGCAGCTTTGAGTAAATCAAGAAAATTCATGATCTTTGCCAAATTATGCATATGATACAATTGAATATATGAATATATGAATATAAGAACGACCCCAGTCCATGGGAGGTCATTTTGAGTAAATCAACAAAAACTAAATAATTGTTAACTTTTCCTATAAAATTATACTTGATTATGATATATAAGACAACATCGTAAAAACAAGTTTAATTGTATATTTTTTAAAATCATAATTTACCTTCATGTGATTTGTGGGGAGGTCCTTTTATTTGATGGACTTGGGTCGGTTTTTTGTGTTTCATATGGACTTGGGTCAGTCTTTGAATCATATACATAGCAAGTTACTATAGTAAATGTCTTCTAAAGAGAGAGAGAGAGAGAGAGGGCCCTATAATATAAATATAAGAATGACCAAAGTCTTGACTTGGGTCATTCTTATATGCATACTAGATTTCACTCCTTTATTTTTGGCACTTCCAGGGTGAATTTAAATTTATCATTTATACACTAGATGAGCCCATGTATAAGCAACAATTTCTCATGTTTAACTCAATTTGGCCAAAAATTGGACTTGGGTCGTTTTTATATTCAGATATTCAATTGCAAATGGCAATTTATGAGTGAGAAATCTGTATCATTTAACATGTAGGCCCTTGAGGCTAAAGCTACACTGCGCCGTCTAACGATTCTGTCTGCCTCCGTCTACAGGTCTATAATATTTACATCTGACGGTGGCCAATGGAATACAATAGAATGGAACAGAACGGAAAAGCTCCGTCTGTCAACGTCTAGATACGTTTGTAATCTATACGAATTAAAAAGTCCAATAAACGTTTAATAAACGTACGCGTACGTTTTTCAGACGGAATCGGTAGACGGTACAGTGTGACTTAGCCTTTGCAGGCATTTGCTTGCGTGTGTGTGTGTGCTTTTCAGGTTCTCTAATACCAGCTTGAGGCTAGAGCGCTCTTGCTTGATCAGGACGTTGGAGTTTAACACATGTTCGTGTTCGTAACAGACCAAACCAAAGCTGCACAGGAGGAAACAAAACCAAAGAAAACTCGCTACTAGAATTAAAGGCAAATAACTATCCCAGGTAGGGAGTGAAAGATTAACCCCATTACTTGAGGTACGGTGCGTCTTTCAAATGTACATGTATTTATTAGCACTGGCCACGAGTGGGCAGTGGTGGGGAAGCTAGGAATCTTCTCCCCACACGTATGTCATTTAAATACTTTACAGAACTCGTCTTTGTTGGTATTCACACCGGCGTGACGTCCTTCAGGAATTGCTGAGTAATGACATGCAAACGGTTTGAGCACAAGCAAAATGTTATGCATACGAAAAAGAGCAATCACTTGAAATCCATCTTTGTCTTGAAAGAAATTTTAGCAAGTGCTTATGTATACGCATGACATTCACGACAGAACAAAGGTGGTTTCGTGTAATGTGCATTTCCTGTTGTGGGAGTTATAACAGATCGTTTCATTACTGTATACAAATTTATGGATGTTTCTTCCCCGTGACGCGAGCGAGGAACGATCGATTCCACCGACCAATTCATGAGTTTGCATATATTGGTTTAGTTATACCGGGCAAAGCTCGAGCAAACCATAGTCTCGTAATTCATTATGGACAGGAAGCATTCACGGCTGATTGTGTATGTTTATGCATATCGATTCCAGAAAAAGGCTGGAAAAAGCATGTGCTACTTTTTATGCATATCGCCCATCCGATCGCTAGTCATCAGGGCAGTTATTCGTAATATGCTGCAAATTGGGTATACACCGTGGAACAGGGATAACCTCCAAATTGCAACATACACAACACTGGGTCCAAAAGCAAGCGTTATTCCAAATAATTATATCCACCGGTCCAATGACAGAAACCCCGACTGTAAAAGTTGAATATGACAGATTATGGCAGATTAATAAAACATTCCAGATGACAACAACATTCATCCAATAGTGAAGACAGGTCTAGCAGCTAGCCACGTTCAATAATCCCAGGTAGCGTATTCAGAACATAAGAGCAAGCTGTTGGTAAACTCTGAAGTCCTGTCAAAATCATAAATCTGGACATCTAGAAAAATATATTAACAACTAGGGCAGTTCGACTGCGCGCAGTCGATATGTATGCCTCCGCAGTCCACACTCCCATCCAATTGATGTAATTTGAAAGCTTCAAGTCACCATGGTAGCAAGACCAATGAGATCAATAAGCCCATTAGTCCAGTCAAAATATGAAAAAAGTGGGTCAACCCAAAACAAATTGCAACAGAAACGAAACCACTTGCATTTAACCTGGACGAACTACCAAAACAACATATTAAAAGTCCCCGAAAATCCGAGTGGTGGGTCAGTGCCTAATTTGCATAAATTCAAAATGGCCGCCTTGTGGCCTTTTTTGCCCATATCTTTCCACAAGGGAAGCTCAGAAAGTAAATTCTGGTGTCTATACCCATGTTTCTAAGGTCAGGGAATGCAAATATATAATTATAAACTTTCAAACACTCTGACATACATAATTTGCATAAATTTGCATATAAATGAATTCGAAATGGCCGCATATAACCCATTGAAGCTTATGTTTAACATACAAATCATGCATAAGTACATGTCCATGTCTAAGATGATGTTTTTGAGATGAAAGAACGGATTGTATGATTATTGACAATTTTCCAGTCGTTTTCCTTACATGTACACCTAATTTGCATAAACATGCATATGAATTATATATTCAAAATTGCTGACATTTAACATATTTATGACCATATATCGGGACATGAAACCCGTAGACAGTAAATTCTTTTGTCTATACCCATGTATGTTTGTTAGGTCAAGGAAAACTATTATGATATCAGTAGTAACTTTTCAGCATTCTCATATACATAATTTGCATAGATTTGCATATAAATCCATACAAAATAGCCACCATATGGTCTGCCATATTTCCATATCTCCGTATACATGTATTACATTTTATGACATGTCCTCTAGCTGTCACACCAATAATCCTCATATTCCCCACATCAGGATTTTTTCCTTCTCTTTCTCTTTGCAGTCCCCATTTCTTTAAAAGTGTTGAGCCTAAGTATAAGTCCCCTGCATTTGCTACCTCTATACCTTGCTATTGTCTCAGAGCCTCATTATACAATTTACACGCATGCACTCTGTTTTGCCCAGCTAACTGTCACCCCTACCCCTCTCTAGAGCATACCTCAAGCTTTCTAAGATTTTCTCAACCTACTTCCTGCTCTCATAGCATATCACAATGTCATATTTGAACATCATGGTCTGCGGGGACTCTGTCTCGACTTATCTGTCAGCCGGTCAATCGCCATTGCAAAGAAGAAAGGACTAATTAACACTGTACCTTGGTGCATTTTAAACCATTCTGTCACACCCACTGCACACCTGATCACGACTGTCTGGCATGTTTCATGCACACCTGCACTTTCAAAGACTTCTCTACTACCCCTGATTCTCTCCTGCAAAACCACAATTCCTCACTTGGCACCCCATCATGCCCTTTTGTGAGAGCCACAAGCACACAATGCAGCTCTTTTTGCCCCTCTCTAGAGATCCCCATTGCAAATGTTGCATCCGTAGTGGTTCTACCTGACATGAAACCTTGTTACAAAGTTTTATTTGTCATCCTAGCTTCCACAACTCAACTCTTTCCAAAAGTATGACTCATCAACTATATTTCTCTATAATTACAACTCTACACATCACATTTATTCTTTTTAGATTGGCACAAACATGCCTTTCCACCAGTCATCACAAATTCTTTCAGTATCCATTCAAGATACCATTAAATAGCTTTGTCAGGAACCCCACTTCTAATACCCCAACACTTCCATATATCGTCCGATTGAACTGCCTATCCATTTTTTATTCTATTTCTTGCCGATATCACTTCTTCCTTACTGATAACTTGTACTTCCTTATTCACTTTGTAGCATTCCCTTTCTCTAATTGTCTTCATTCATATTTTTCTTAATTTGTTCTTGCCATCTTTTCTCTCTTCATTAGTCAAGCCACCTGCAACATGTCTTCAATTCCAATCCCCCTCTCACTGTCTAGCTAATCAATATATATCCTTTCCCTCCTTTGTGTCAAATTCTCACCCTTGGCCTTCGTCACTGCTTTCGTCAAGTCACGGCACATGTGTTAACACTCTTGTTTATTTTCATCATCTCTCTGCTAATCCTGCTTCTTTTTTGCCCATCTCTTCTGCATTATGGTGTCCTGTTCATCCTCATTCCACCTTGTATCTTTGTGCCCCTCCTCCTTCCAGATGATACCCTAATAAAACTTTCTCCCTTATCTCTTTTCAACTTCAGCTACATTAAATCCATTCTTCCAATCCATTCTTTTCCATTTCCTTGCCCACCTTCTCTCGGAACTGTGCCCAACTTTCTTCCTCCTTAAGTTTCTACCATTTTGTTTCAACCACTGGTGGCTTTCACTGTTTCTCTCTGTCTTACTCTTTGATCCTCCCTCTTTCTCAAGAAGGTATTCGTCACTACCAATCATTATTCTTTTCGAAATGTCCACTACTATCTGCCCTTTTTAATTTCTCTCTTTTGAAACATAACTTCCCATTATATCATCATTCCCTCTATTCCCTTCACTAACCATGCAAACATGCCCATTCAAATCTCCTATTACTACTCTTTTTCCTGATGTACTCTCCCTACCAATTCACCCATCTCGCTACACATTCCCGCATCCTATTTTTGGTTAGTAAAAGCTTATAACATTTACAACTGTTCCCGACATCACCATATCCATACTCATTATCCTATCCGACTCAATTTTCACTTCCAGTACATTACTAATATAACACACTTTAACCATCATGCCCACACCATTTCTTTTTTCCATAAAAAGAATTCATAATGAAAATATACATGGTAGTGATGCCATACATTTATGTACAAGCTTAGTTCATGCAAGTTTTCAGCGTCTTATATTCCTGAAAGTTAAGGCCTCCGCACACTATGCGATCCGATTTCGACCCGATTCCGATTCGACGAGTTAGTCGAGTCGGGATGTGTGCGGTGCTTCCGATCCGACTTGCGATTCGCAGTAGGTTTTTGGCATGCCGAATTCCTACGATTAGTCGTACGACTTGCTTGCGATTTTTCTGGATTCATGATAATGACGTAAATTACGTCATAATACCGAGTCGTACGACAAAAGTCGCATAGTGTACGGAGGCCTTTACTCTTACAAGGAAACATTACAGAAACCATGATAACCATCTACAGATGTAATATACAGAGATATGGATATATAGCACACCAAATGGTGGCCATTTTGCATGGATTTATATGCAAATTTATGCAAATTATGTATATTAGAATGCTGGAAATTAACTACTGATATCATAATTGCATTCCTTGACCTAACAAACATGGATATAGACACCAGAATTTACTTCCTACTGGTCTCATGTCCCGAGATATGATCATAAATAGGTTAGATGTCGGTCATTTTGAATATATAATTCATATGCATGTTTATGCAAATTAGGTGTATATGAAAGGAAAACGAATGGGAAATTGTTAATATTCATACAATCCATTCTTTCATCTAAAAAACATCATCTTAGACATGTACATGTACTTATACATGATTTTTATGTTAAACATAAGCTTCAATGGGTTATATGCGGCCATTTTGAATTCATTTATATGCAAATTTATGCAAATTATGTATGTCAGAATGTTTGAAAGTTTATAATTATATCATATTTACATTCCCTTACCTTAGAAACATGGGTATAGACATACCATTACTGCCATGGCATCGCGGGGTAATCGGCTATACCAATACACATACTGTGTGTCAAGTTTGTATGTCAATAATAATTCCAGAAACTAACATTCAATTTCGGTAGATGACATACGTTAGTGACAACACAACACTGATCAAGGTAAGTAAATTTACCCTTTTTATTAATTTTGGGAGGCTAGTTTCGATAAATTCAGTACCCAAAACGCGAAGAAAGTGCTAAGCTGATGCTACGCCTAAGCGCACCGAGAGAGTGCCATGGCACGGTACGTGTAGGCTAGCCGCTAGGTCTACATGAGACCACAGTCCACGCTAAGATCATAAATCAACAACAAAATGCCGCAAGGTTTCATGCAAAGTTCAAAAATGATATTTGTCAAGCAATTTAACGTACTCTTAAGAACACAACAGTGCAATATTTTTCGAAAACACGCCTTTTCTTTACGTTTTTCATAACGACTTTTGTGATAGTGTCACAAACCATGGTCGCACGAAAACTAGTTGCTAACACTGCGCACTACGTATATTTGATATGCAACCCATTTGCGCGATGCGGTGAATCGGTGATTCTCGAAAATGCAAAAACAAAAATACTGGCGAAATTAGGATAATAACAAATATGGTATCAATTTAAGCAAAACATCGTAAACTTTCAAATGCCGTCCGAAAGTTTTGTGAAGATATTACTTATTTTACGTAATTGCCAGTGCCATGGACAGAAAATTTCGCTCAGTCGTGTGGATATCGTATTGACTGCGGTGGCCTACAGTTGATGGTACCATGGCAGTAATGGCGACTTGCCTGCTGCCCTCATGCGGTGAACATTCTCGTCGGATTTGTCTATAGACACCAAAATTTACTTTCTGTGGTTCCCATGTGGCAAGATATGGGCAAAAATAGGCCACAAGGCGGCCATTTTGAATTTATGCAAATTAGGCACTAATCCACCACTCGGACTTTTGGGGAGTTTTAATATGTTGTTTTGGTAGCTCTTCCAGGTTAAATGCAAGTGGTTTCGTTTCTGTTGCAATTTGTTTTGGGTTATTCCATATTTTGACTGGACTACATGTGACCTTTGACCAAGTTACAGTAAAATCTAATCAGCAATTCTAAAATTGTGACAATGAGCTCAATTCGGACATGAGGCCTCGTGACCTTTGACCTCTGACATTTCAACTCCAAAATCGAATCAGTAAATTGGTGCCTTATATTTTATAGGTACTTCTCCCAAGTAACATTAAAATTGGACCAGTCATACTCAAGTTACCACAGTAATGAGCCCAAATCAGACATATTTTAGATCCGGTGACCTTTGACCGTTCAGCTTCAAAATCTATTCAGTTCATTGGTGACTCATAAAACATACTTCACCCAAGTTACATGAAAATCCGACCAGCCATTCTCAAGTTATCGTGGTCACAAGCCCAAATCAGATATAGTTTAGGCCCAGTGACCTTTGACCTTTCACCTCCAAAATCTAATCAGTTCATTGGTGCCTTATAATACATACTTCACCCAAGTTACATCAAAATCCGACCAGCCATTCTCAAGTTATCGTGGTAACGAACCAAAATCAGATATATTTTAGGCCCGGTGACCTTTGACCTTTGACCTTTCACCTAAAAAATCTAATCCGTTCATTGGTGCCTCATAATACATACTTCACCCAAGTTACATGAAAATCTGATCAGCGGTTCTTAAGTTTATCGCGGTAATGAGAACCGGTAACGGACGGCCGGACGGACGGATGGAAGGACGGACAGACGGACGCACGCACGGACGCACATATGCACGGACGGACAACCCGAAAACATGATGCCTCCGGCAACTTCGTTGCGGAGGCATAAAAATACAATTTACAAAACACACTGCAGAAGTTACTATAGCATATGAGTCAATGTCTATAGTTCTCTATTCACAAAATTAATTTACACTGGACCAAGAGGTCATGAACTCTCACAGGAATTACTAGAATTGACTCAACTTCAATGTGTCCCAGAAAAAAGGAAACCGAGAATGAGGAGGATATTCTTTAAACTTGATAACAATTTGAAAAGAATATCATACAAAGTTAGAAAGAATATTTAGTTTATTTTGATACCAGACACAGAGATTTCCATTCATGCATGGCCGAGCAAAGACTAACAAAATGGACACAGTCATAAAATCATTTGCACAAGCAAATTTGAAATTCAAGGTGTCATGCTTGAATGTATTCAGAGTATCTTCGATATTGAAGGACATCATTAATATAAAAAGCCTATTCTGTTTTCTTTCATATGATACCACATTTGTGAAAAATAAGCCATGCATCAATGAGAAAAGACACTTTGAAACGATTTTTGTTTTTCAGAAATGTGCGAAAATCCTCTCTGGATTTGGCTTCCAGCAACCAAGAAATTACCTTGCCAACACGATGCAGAGCCTATTGTGCCCAAGCAAGATATTGTGTGAGGTCAGCCGTGCATGAACCTTTTGTTCAGCTTGCTTCCAGTTGCTCATATGTATCAATTGTAAAACCACGCTAAAACAGGCATATTTTAAATAAAAGAAGAAATTATGAATGTCTATGTTATGCCCCCCTTTTTTTATAATAATTACATTTACTACCAAGAAAATGCATTCAAAGATGGAATATGTATGTACAAATGAAATTTTGATGCACCAAAATCCATTGTTTTAATTCAACCATGCGTGAACGATGAATAACAAGTTGTGTATTAAATGAAAGAAGATAAATAAAGCTTTCTAAACATACTAATTTATCGAAGTAATAGTTCATTATGATAGAATACTTTCGCCATGAAATCCGGTTTCCTTTTTTTTTCCGGGACACACTGCATACTGGGACAGGAAATGCCTCTTTTGTTTTGCTGATTATCCCTCTGGAAAATTTCTACATTCTTGACTTGTAAATAAGAGCTGTGTATTCAGACATTTTCCTTTCATTCAATAACAGTTCATGTACTATAATTTTCTATATTTATGGCACAATGGATTATGACAATGGCCCCCCCCCATCCAACATACTTGAACAAATTGAGTGGAGTACTATCAACACGCTGCCTTAATATGAATGTTTTGTACAGGCTATTGAACATATGCACATATTTTCTCATTGTATAAGATCATCTGTAATAGGGATTTAAATAGGTGGGTAATAAATGATTTGAATGAATGAAATTTAGAATATGTCTTTGGATTTTTTATGTACTATTTTCACCGAAAGTTTAAGCGTTGTACATTTTCCTCGACAGATTTTACACGATACACCATCACTAACGTTTCTCAAAGCCCTAAGTCTTTGCAAATGAAGTTAATTAGTAATACACATTCACAAAAATCAGGGTAATCCTCCCTTCTTTTATTTCAGATTTTACTAAACAGTTGGAGTTTGTTGGGTATGTAGTGGTGTACACTTATGAGCATTGTTGTGCCTTTTAATGCCTAAGTGTGCAAATTGTCGATGATTTTCAATTGATTTTTTTTAAATAAAACATATGACTGTTTTAATAATATTTAAGTACATGCATGTACATGGGAGGGATTTAAATAAGTGATTTTTTTGTTTGCTTTTATATTGAGGTGATTTAAATCGCAATTTAATTAATGATTAAAATCAAAGTGATTTAAATCAACCAACCTTGCTAGTAAACGATAATTCATTTGAAATTGGGTCGTTTCTCAAGCTGTGTTTTTGTAATGAAAGTCTAGGTTTCTGACACCAATTCTAGCTTTAATGTACTAATTTTGAATTTCGTAGAGTCCAACTTTAGCGAAGATTGCTTGCCAATCGTCCAACTACACTAGTTAGGGTTTTTGGCCTTTTAAACTTTGATCAGCAGGTATTAAGATGATACATCAATCAGGTTTGGCAACCAGGCCAGTAAAACATTTTTTTAAAGTTCAATTTGAGTGAACGACGTTAGTTTGGTGCATTCTGTTTGAATTTTATTAGCGCATGTCTTCAAGAAACATTATCTTTTCAGCCCCAAAGCTTTTGTGTGAGGTATATATATTTATATTATGTGATTTTAGCCCATTTGGTCGATAAGTTGTTTCGGGGTAGTGTGCAAATCATGGACACAATCTGTAAAACGTTTTTCGTTTTAATATTTTTGTTTTGGCACATGCTACAAGTATTTTAATTCTGTAAGCAAGTATACTCACCGGCGTTAGACACAATGTCTTGCTGATCAGAACCATTTAGAAAGGCCCGACTGATGGCGCGTCTGTCACCGTTAGTTTCAATGTCAGACCAGTAGACTTTTTTTTCAACTGGATCAAAGTCTATGGCAAGGATATTTATCAGGTTCTGAAGTGGTACTCTAGTGTAGGTGGCATAAAGCACAGATCCGCCTGGTGTCAGTTCACTCATGTAAATATTGGATTTGCCACCAATAAAAACTTTTCTTATGGCTGTAGCATGAGGAATGAGGAAGAGATGGTACATAACAATTTCAAAAAAATGTGGGTAACTAAATGTTTGTACATAAAAGTAACAGAGGATTTACTTGCAAATGAAATGCCCCTTGTTTACCAATTCATAATGACATTTATGAGGTGTCCCCCTTTTATCTCAGGAATTATATTTGTCCAGATTATACTTTAACATTATTTCAATAGAAGGGTCATTCTTCGCTAAGTGAATAGTTTTGTGTCCCTCCAGTTTCAGGGCAAAATAGAAGGTCATTCCATTACTTTCTGTTCTGTTTACAATGACTTACATTTATGTAAATTGGGTTACATACATGTACAAAAAGTTAATGAATTATTTTTCCTGACCTATTATTTTAATTTTCCCTTAACCGTACCACAGAAAACACCATGTTCCTGTGCTACTACTACAAAAAAATCCTACTGTCGCAATTCAAGATGAAGCATGTTGATACAGTTTTAAATGCTTTTTGAATTCATTTCAGAGTGTTCTTTCAAATTATACCAATATCAAATGATAAAAAAAATGAAATTAATCACCGTCCCGAACATTAAGGGCGCCATGAACAATAAATGTCGTGTACCCTAGGTCTTGATTTCCGTGCTACACAACGATAACATGCTAAAGTTGTAGAACTAATCTGGATTTTCTCCCATTTTCATCAAGAAAGTTACAATTTTTTGGAATTTTTGAAAAAAGCCAGGTATTACTTTAATTCAGCATTATCTCCGAACGCTCCAAACTACATATTACCAGGAAAGAAGATCATACCCTCTATCAGCACATACCGCAGGTGAATGGATTAGGATAATTATATTAGGCCATCAACTGTCGGAACCGTCATCTCCGTCACAAAAAGTGACGGAGATGACGTTGATGGAAATTTTTCTTTATTACAAAATAACAATAGAGTGATATTAAACATGCTTGGTGTTACATGTAATTATGCTGGAAGCCCATGATAACCACTATTCATTCTTTGTTCAGTTGCATAAAATATATAATTCTAAATTTGTTTATGCCATATTAGATTACAAAATGTCATCTCCGTCACGTGGCATTTTGCATATATATGTATTATTACTGCAGCGCTAAAAATTTAAAGTTATTTAAAAATGAAGAAAACTCCCATAAAACTTGCGCCCATAGTAAATGAATTCATCATGAATCGTGATTTCCCTACTCAATTAAAGATTTCCATTTTTGAGGCACTTTTTTCCTCAAAAATTTGTAAGGCCAAAACTATACACTTAGCAAAGAATGACCCAGAAATGTCAGTGATGTTAATGTCGTTGTACTAAGATACATTCCACACAACACTGTAACTGTAATATCAGCATTGATAAAGAATGACCACCAGACATAATTCACCTTCTACTGAATTGTAACGATGTTTTCCTGACCGCAATCAACATGACACAGCACAATTTTAGTAATAGTCACAATACTTTGTTGAGAAAGTGCCTAGTTTCTACATTGTCAAAATTATCTAAATAATTACACCTGATAGAGTGATACGGTACACTCTGTCAACCACACCCATTTTGAAAAAAAAACTAACAAATGGGTGCTATTATTACAAGTAAAGCAGGGGCGGCGGAACCGGGGGGGGGGTCAGGGGGGGGGGTCACGTTGCCCCCCGAAATTTTGGATAGCAAAAAAATGCCCTTTTTCAAACGAATGTGCCTTTTTCAAAATGAAATGTGCTCTTTTTTGACGCCTAACTTTCCTACGGTCGCCTTTCTTCTCTTCCAAACAAGAGAAAACACCTCGTAAGGAGAAGATATGCCACCGGTTTTTCTTGGCCAGGCAGAAGCTTCAAGGTATCTCGCAATGTGCATCACGCACTTTTTGTAATTTATAACGACAACTAAGTTTATCATCTTGCCTCACAACAAACGTATTTGGCTCATTAGATTCTTATAGATTCGTGTTGATGTTCTTTATCTTTTTTAAGCACCCTGCAAAAATTCTTGAGTTGTAAAGACCGCCAAGACACAGACTCACTAAGCGAGTTTTAGCAACTTAAAATTTCCCAATTTTTCCACACACCTGCATCGGCGTCGCGAGACTAGATATAATGTATAGTACCCTATTCCTCCATTGATTTTAATGTATGCAGAATCCCTCTTTCAAAACAGATATTTTGCTCATGTTACATTACCCGTGAAGAAACAGCTACCTTCAAGCAGAAAATTTGATCTAGACAGATGTACTTTTATCCTTTTTTTAAAATATAAAAAAATCACTGTGCTGTTCTTAGCGCAGAAATAAGATGCAGCGAGAGAAAGCGAGGCACCTTTACACGATTGTAGCACAACAATTTCAAATTTCCAAAACCGCTCCGCTCCGCGTACGCTCGCGAGGTAAGATATATGCTATATTTCATGTTTAAGTGATACAGAAATGCCCCTTCAAAATACGTTTTGCTCAGTTACATTACTATGAAGAAACAGTACTACTTCAAGCAAGAAAAGTTTGATCCTAGACAGATGTTCTTTATCTTTTTTAACAATAGCTATCAAATAAAGGCTCAGTTCTGTGAATCGTAGGCAAGCAGAAATAGAGACCACAATTGGCGAGGTTTTTACAACTTAACTATATTACGAATTTCTCAAAGCCGCCTCGCTCGCATAAACGCTCGCTCGCGGATTAAGTGTGTAGGCCTATAGATTTTCATGTTTAATCGG
>JZLH01S0606873.1:20606-33892 GCA_001188425.1 Eucidaris tribuloides | reverse complement strand
CTGACTTAAATATCTTTTAACAGAATTATTTATTTTCCAAATTTGGTCTGAAGGTAAAGCATCCTTAGGATGTTTAAAAAAAACATTTATAACTCAAATTTGAGTGACTTGTCACTTGCTTTCTTTTGCCAAAGCAGGATAGCATGATAGTTTTAGGAGGCGAATGTTGGGATGAAGATGAGGATTATGAGAGTAATTTGTAAGCTGTGGCCCGAATCTAGACGAGGGCATTAGTGGCAGCTCTAGTCCGATACTCCAGTGGACGAAGTGATTAGAGCAGAAGGAAGTTTGTGATGTTGGACGAGAGTACAACTGTATAAAATCTGAAGATACTGAATCAGTTTTTGTTTCTGGTACCACGCTTCGGTGGCTTATTTGCATAGATGAAATCTCTTTACTTCCAGGGTTGGGAATGCACCGAGGACGTCGTCATGGAGGTCGATGACCTTGATGACAAGATGGTTGCATTCGGGTCGGCAGTGCTCTTGGAACGCGGTGTGGCACGGCTTAGACGACCTGAGAATCGAACAATGCACAGAAATGTTGATAGTTAATATACAGACAATACAGTCTTTTTCCCCCACTAAACTATGGATTTCATTTTAGCGAGTTTTCTTCTTACCTTCTAGATTACGTGAGTACAGAATCCTCAACGGCAGTGTACAGCTTCATGTAAGTTAACTTAACAACTGTGTGCCACATATCATACAAAAATGACCAGTGATTTTAATTCAGAGCTATGCCAACATTATGACATGCAAAAGTTATATCAGAAAGTTAAAATAGAAAATCAGCCTTGAATGGTCTATAGAATTTTCCAAAATCCATAACTCCCTTCTCATTAGTTCGATTTTTCTCTAACTGTCACTGAACTATTCTAACAATATTTCACCATATTTCAAACTTTCTTTAACTCTTCACATACCAGGGGATTTAAACCTCTATGGACTTTATGTGTATTATTTGGTGCAGATTTGTGAATTTGGCATGTTAAGAGTTAAAAGATTTTGTGGAAAATGGCTCTATACTAGTATACAAGACTGTGGCCTATTAGAGGACAAAAATAGATGGGTTGAAGACATTTGCTTGACGACAATTGCTCTGAAGATAATAATAATAATAATAACATTTTTGTTAACCCAGGGTAGCCACTTCAGTCATATAGACTTTTTTCCCAATGGGCCCTGCATAACATAAATGTCATTATTACCCTTCTCTGATCTAGAATGCCAAGCGTCCAACTAGAAAGCAGTACATACCATTTTTATTTTTTTGGTATGACCCGGCCGGGGTTTGAACCCGCGACCTTCCAGATATGAGGCAGACGCTCTAACCACTAGGCCATCACACCAGTGATACAGAAGATCATTTCATACACGAACCCTAGTCTCAACCCTAACCCTACTCTGAACTGAAAACCCAATGGTAACCCTACAGGGCCCTGGGAACGATTTTTTTCACCGGCGGTGCAGAGATATATATTTCGCGGCCCCCCAAAATTTTTCGCAGCCAAAAAAAATTTTTCACGGCCAAATCGCGGCCAAATCAACAGCTGAAAAGTCGCTCAGTGGGGGGGGGGGGGGGTGGGGGGGGTGGTCAGCCGAAAATTTTTCACGGCCAAAAAAATTTTCTGCGGGCCAAATCAACAGCTAAAAAGTTGCCTCTGCTGCGCAAATTGAAGCAAAATATAAACAGACATATCACGTCATTTTTGCAGGGGGTGCGCCACTTCCCAGGGCCATGTAACCCTAAACTCTTTTAATTCTGATGCGAGTATCACCATTAGCCCAACTGTCAGAGCAAATGCATTGGGTAACCAATAGATTGTAATTACTTCCTGTGTCTCTAGGAAATCAGGACTTCTCATCTAGAACGAGACTGCAGATTTTTCCATATTGTTGAAGAACTAGAAAATACATACCATTAAGGAGCAATGCAGTGGTAAAGATGTCCGTACTTGAAAAGTTTGGGCATTTGTAGAACATTTTTTTTTTAGTACTCCTGACTATATTTTAAGAAATTGAATATATAGATTATTTTATAGTTCTTTCATATACTACTCACTTACACTACTAACTACACTGTAAAGAATGGAATATTTCATTATGAAATATATTTTCATGCATTTTCATGTGGCATAAAACTCATGTGGAAATAAACACACAAATATTTTATTTTGTTGTTTTGGCGTGTGACCAATAACAAACGCATGTGCAATGCTACTAAGAGTAAAAGAAACTTATTGAAGCAGAGATTTTTGGTGGGCTATGTATCAAATCAATGTCTGACTATACCATGCAAAATGCTGATACGTCTCATTTTATACCTTTGATCTAAAGGTAGGTAGTACATTGTGGATGATGTTCTAGTTTTCTTCTAACTACTTGTTCAATGCCCTCCAGGTATAGTAACACACAGAATTGAGCCTACATGTACTCAGCTGAAATTTCCACTTTTACAGTGCTTTTATTGCTTTTCCCTGAGGGATGTTTTCAAATTCCAAATTGGGGGGGGGGGGGGATGCAGATTTTATACATAAGGGCACAAAGTACACTGTAGTTATCCCGGAATTCCCAGGTCGAATTGTCTAGAAATATACATAAAACTGGACCATTTCCCCTGGCCTTGACAAATAATGTAAACAAACTTTATGGCACAATTATATTAAGTGGCACGACAGGAAAATGTTTCTAAATTCACTGAACATTCAGCCACTTCAAGTCTACTGTCAAAACACAGGCGAGCCTGGTGAATAACATGAGTGTAAACCACAGGAAAGTGAACGGATATAGAAAACTAAAATATCACATCTTCACAAAAGGGCTAGATGAGTGGTTACTTCCAAGTTTTGGTTTTGTTTTTGTTTCTTTTCAACACGAACACAAAGTTTCCAATTCTATCATGATATTACACTTATTGTTATTTTACATCATACTTAGGGGAAACAAAAAGCTCACTGAATTTGAATTTTACACATCCGTTAAAATAGTCTAACTGCAACCTGATCTGTGTATCATCTAGTGAAGTCTAATACCTATTCCTCAAAGCTTACAAGGCTAAAAACTCACACCTGTGTAGATGAATCATTGTCAAGCAGTATTTGCTATCGTTGAACTCTGACTACCAAATGCAAAATCAGTACGTGAATGCTACTTCCACTGTCTGAAACCTAGACTATCGTTATAAAATACAACTTGAGCAATGGTCCAATTTCATATGATTTATCATTTCATATTTCAAAAACTTTCAAAAACATATCAATCAAAATGTTGGACACTGTATATTTAATATGCCTTTCAAAAGTTGGACCAAATCTGAGCACACAGTTAGGTGTGCACATCAAAACGAAACCTTTAAATCCAAAGTCAACTGAATAAGCGTGGTTTGCAAAAAAAGCAAAGGATATCATCCGGCGAGAATCCCGTCTTGCTGGCCGGTACTTGGGGCGGGGTCTTGACCTTAACCTTCTTGGTACGTGATGGAGGGGGCGGGGGTCGGCAGGATGGTGGCAGAGTCCCGGTGATCAGGCCTTCTGGGAACTTTTGGGCTGCAACTTTTAAACCTGTCATGATCAAGCAATTGTGTAAATCAAATAGATATGTGTGTGTGTGTGTATAGTTCAAATAATATCAGAGTGCAATAACACAAACATTTTCCTGAAAAATGAAACAAGTCCAGATGCAGATTAATATTATTTTAACAAATTCAGCGAAAGTTAACAAGGGTGAAAATGAACATTTTTTCACACTTGTTCAAGCTGCAAGAAACTTATTGAATTATAATATTTCTCCAAATTTAATGAAACTAAGATGTTACATTTTACTGGTACTGCACATTAAAATGGTAAAATGAAAACAGGCAGAATAGAACAAAAACTGATCCCCAAAGCAAGCATGACTTACAGTTTATTTTTCAATTTTTTTTCTATATTTGTTTGGATTGGGAGGGCAATAGTATGAAAAATGTCAAAAACTGTTTGCGGAAAAAAAATTGCCATATAATATTTTGCGCCCAACGAGCGCTGCAAAATTGAAAATTGTCTATGATTAAAATAATTTTTCAAGAATTTTGTCAAGTTTGTCAATCAAAATTATGGCGGGGGGGGGGGGAGTGCAACAATGACAGTTGGCCCCTTCATGATTTCATCCCCCCCCCTCGAATGCCTCTGGATTTAACCGTGACACAGTGAATAGAAATATTTCAAATTTCAACTTACCTCCTGATAGCAGCGAATATGTTATCAAAACCTCTTTCTACAAAAGTTGTAGCTGCCGTTGTAGCTATCCTCTCGTCTTCATCATAAATCACAATGATCTTGCCCGTTTTGTTTCGCTGATTCACCAAAAAAATATATTGTCAAGGGAATATTTGTAACTTTGAAAGAAAATTCAAAATATATCTTTATTAAGTCATCATGGCCCAAATTTCTACCCACAGGTAAAAGAATTAGTTGTCACCATCATATATCATAATCAACATCATTATCATTATCATCCTCCTCCTTATCCTCATCCTCAACCTCCTCACCTTCCCTGTTCTCATCATCATTACTATCACCATCATCTTCAGCAAACAATCATCATCTCTATCTCCACTGCTACTGCCACTTGAATATAATATTAAAATAGTTATTTCAACAGTCGTCATCATCATAATCATTATTGTCATCACCACCACCACCACCATCACCACTACCACCACCACAGTCACCACCATCTCCATCATCATCATCATCATCATCATCATCATCATCATCATCATCATCATCATCATTTCCTTCTTCTTCTTCTTCATCATCATCTTCATCAGCTCAAAATAATCATTATGGCTTAATATCTCATCTAAAAATATATTATACATGCAAATACCCCAGTTACAAAGTCTCTTCTGAACAGAAGGTCACAAATCAAGAAATAATAGAGAGCAGAAGTGACGACATCAAAGTGGTTCAGAAATATGTGGGGACAATTACATAACAAGGCCAAAATGTGTCTCGCCCAGTTTCGCGTACATAGAAACTTGCTCAAAAAACTCAACATTGGGCTCAAAAAGGTTGTTGACCCCTGCCAGTGACCTTGTGGTGAAGTTCACATACTTCAAAATTTGAAAGTCTGTATGATCAAGCTTCCATCCAAGTTTCATTGAAATTGGAGCATTTAGCACAGAGTTATTCAAGTTTTTGAAAGCGTAACGGATGGACGGACGGACGGACGACTGACGGACAGACGCCATAGTGATCCCTTAGTCTCCCTCCACCTCGGTGGGCTCGACAAAAACCACAACTCGGTACAACCTGCAGCTCTCCTATTGGAGGAAACAACCAGCAGTGATATGATGCACCTAGTACCGCTAGATATTTCTGAACCAGAGTGACATCACACTCCGGTACTATATTACAGGAACAACTAATATTTTGTGTCTGTTTGCACCTGTAAAGAGTATCAAGTAGTTTCAAACAGTGATAACTGTCACATACAGCTTTCTGACAATGATGTGTTCATGGCAAAGGATACATATGACAGAATATTTTTTGTGTAGTTATTGACGGCTCTTGAAAGCATTGCTGTCGGGTAGTTTTCAGCTGTAGAGAAATAAAAACATGAAAGAAAACGGTAAACACGAGTCTTCCTCTGGCCCACAGTCTGTGGACCTCTTTTTTTCTCTCTAAAAAGTAACATTTTTATGTGCTTCTGTGTAACATTTTGACTGAGAAACATTTTTTTAAGTAGACCCACTGTGTTTTCATTTTCATGACAGCCATGATCATATTGGCAAATATACAGGACAGTTTTTTTTTCCTTTTTTATTTTGTTCTTGTTAACAAGTCCATTGTTGTTTGCAAATTTGAAATTTAGAAACATTTCTCTGTTTTGTGCTTGTGATACATGTACATCAGGGCTTCATACTAACTTTTTTTCCTACCTGCCCTTTGGGCAAGTAAAATCATCAACTTCAGATTTTTACTTGCCCGGAAATAAACAATAATAAAAAAACATATTGAAAATGATTTCTCACTAATTTTAATTTTAATTATTAACCAATAAGGCCTTTTTATAGCATTGAATGTTTGTTATGTTAATTCTGGGGGTTGCAAAAGGTGTGATTTATGAATTTAAAGAGTCATAAAAGTAAGTTCACTGACCAAAATAATGATGAAATTAAGTATAAGTTAACCAATGAAAAAAATTATAAAGATACTTTTTTTCGTTTTGGTAAGATTTTAGTCTGTATTGCTCATTTCATGATAAAAAATTTACTTGCCCAATCGGGCAAGTATGTTTTAACATTTTGAGTTTTTACTTTAATTTTACTTGCCCCGGGCAAGCGGGCAAGTGCTAGTGTCAAGCCCTGGATACATATTTTCATGATATTAAAAACAAAAACAAAAAAGTGTTAGTGCATTGGTTAATTTGACCAACATCCCACCCCCAACCCTTACAAATGAAATGTACATATGCAGAGCAGTAGTCATACAGTATTTACAGGTTGACTGAGAAGCAGGCTAACAAAAATTTCATGACTGTAACATAAGAATTTTTTCGTAATTAAACTGATCCATCAATTAACCCGTTGAAGACTAAACATGAGATATCTCATCGCAAGGTCTATGAGAAATGCATATTAAAGTAAAATCAAACCGTCTTCAACAGGTCAAACAAAATAAACACATATAGTATGAAGTAACACCACACATTTTCCCTCGGTTTACCTGATATGATATGGCACTGGTCATAGGTATCCTGATCCCGTAGGTCCAATAGGAGGTACGGGCAGTCATTGTCCGGCTCCGGGGCGTCGGACCGGGGGGTGGGGTCTGGCACATAGTCCTGCTCCAGATCAAACTCACCAACACCTCGTATTACACTGTATGACAAACAGGAGACATGAAAATGTAAAACATTTCAATTCTTCCACTTAAGCTCTATACATCAAATGAATACTATTTAACAGCTACATTAAAGGCAGTGGATCTCATTTGCAAACATCCCCGCAGACCAGGAAAAGATAACCCATGCCCTTAGGCTATTAATGAAGGGCATGTCTGTGAAAGTTGGGGATCAGTGATTGCCTAGAATTTGAAAAATGAAAAAGAAAACAACAGCCATTCAGTGTACATTCTATGGTAGGAATTTTTTTCTCGCGAGAAAAAAAATCAAATCCGAGTCTAACGGTCACTATAATTCCACTAAAACTGAGTTTCTAGCTCCTATATTTTGCTAAAGGTTCCCAGAGTGCATTTTCTTCTAAATGTCATTGTATTTACACAATGTTAATTTTTAGGCATGCAAAAGAGATCCACTGCCTTTAAACCTAGGGGGTGGAGGAGGGGTGGCTGCGGGGGAGGTACTCAATATATATATTATATGGTAAATATGTGTCACGGGTCTGACCCCCATTTTCAGCTGTAAAAACAACTCTGATGACTGAACACTTTTTTCTTTAACTTGTCACAAAAATCCTTTGTTCCATAGATCCCCCTTTTTTTTTAGCTTGTAGGCTGTTGTGAAGAAGTGTATTTTAATATTCATGCCCGTTCCTGATGCCCCATTTTTTATCTTGTGGTGTCATATACAGTATCTACCAAGACGTGGGATAAGTATCCCCCTACGCCATCAAACATGAACTATTTATGCGCCGCCCACTATGAATTCCTTTTTTTAACCTGTTGCAGACTAGGCATGGGATATCTCGTTTCAAGGAGAATGGAAAATGCATGTTTAAGCAAAATCAAACCATCTTGAACAGGTTTTAAATAAAAACAGAAAATGATGGAAAATCCTGTGCTACGGTTATGAAGAAAAAAAATATGGTGGGATTGCAAGCAGTGTGTAGAACAATAATACCCAGTGTTCCATTATGGGCATTGATATACATGTATAATATAGACTTATTACTGTGCAATTTTGTGAAAGAAGCATGGCAGACAACCACTGAAGCAAAAAAAGAGTTGAAGTGTCACTTTTCCAAAAGGGTTTTTGCAGAACACTTGAGTTTACTGTATGTACTGCGTGCCAAAGCCTGCATGGGACACGTTACTGGGCCTATGCAAATAACATATCAAAATCACTCTCGACGTCAGTCCATTCTATTCATTGATATTTCTTTTCATTTCTGTAATTATTTATAAAATTACTACTTAGGATCTTGTTTTACTTCATGGATGTATGGCAGTCACATAAGAGTCATGAATAGATTCCCACTGATTGTTGGATATACATATACATGTAATGTACCTTCACAGAGGTAAAAAATAAAACAGAAGCCAGAAGTATATCCAAGTCTAAAATAATTTTCTGGGCCACAGCTTGCTATGTCGATCTAATGGTTAGTGCATACCTTTGTAATGTTGACCTTGGAGATGACACCTCACTTGCAGCTCCGTAGTCCCCCTCCGTCAGAGCCAGGGAGGGGACAGGACTTCTACCATCCCCGCCCCCACCATTTAGGGATATATCCTCTGATTGGGGTCTTGGTGTTTCTTCTAGGTCATGGAATACATAGGATAAGAAACATTGATTATTTATGCCACCATACCTGACCTGACCAATTTTGTAAGGTTTTGAGTTTTGACCTTTACTTTTAATTATTACAAGTAAATGTATACAGAGTTGTAAGAAATTTTATCAAGCATTGAAAGTTACATGCTAGGATCTAAGTGGTAGAACTAAACATGTTTTTATTGTATGTGTGTATTGGAGATTCTGTACTTCTGCATGTATACTTCAGTTATTCAATTCTTCAAAGATCTGCAAAAATACAATTAAATGAATCCATATCAAAGCATTTATGGGGTGATACATCTTTTACGATTGTTACACTACAGTTACAGAATGAGCTTCCCTTTCATAATAGAACATTTTCTCTTTCTACATAGAAGATATCAAATATACTGTGTCACATTTGATTGGTATGCGTTTCCCCACCCGTGCCAGTTTTAAAGTTCTTTGTTACCCATAACCTTGCACATACTTCTATTTGTAAAATTGCCTTGAGCACCTTGATCAGCAGTAGATACATGTATATGCTATTGTAATCACTTTGTAGTAGTAAGAGAAGTAGTAGTAATAGTAATAGTAGTAGTAATAGTAAAAGTAGTAGTAGTAGTAGTAGTAGTAGTAGTAGTAGTAGTAGTAGTAGTAGTAGTAGTAGTACATGTAGTAATATTAGTAGAAGTAGTAGTAGTACCAGTAGTAGTAGTAGAATAATACTAGTAGTAGTAGTAACAGTAGGAGTAGTAGCAGTAGTAGTGGTAGTAGTAGTAGTAGTAGTAGTAGTAGTAGTAGTAGTAGTAGTAGTAGTAGTAGTAGCAGTAGTAGTAGTAGTAGTAGTAGTAGTAGAAGTAGTAGTAGTAGTAAACAGAAGTTAGTTTATTGTTGTTGCTTCCTCTGGAAGAACACAGAACTTTGAGAACAAATGTGGGATTCGATTAAAATGAAGGAATTTCCAAGTGTACAAGTTCTGTATTATTCATTAACCGATGCTGATGCAGTTACTTTGTAATATCCTGCCTAACCAATCACATCCAAAAATAGCAACTAGGGTAAGAAGTGCTCAGTGAAAAGTTCAGGCACGAGATACCACTGTTTTTCTGTTTTTGCTGATGGTGAATAATGCATAGCTTCTCAGAAAAATATCACTGTGACATCCTGTCTATAATTATACACACTCCCCAAAATGGCTAGTATGGAAAAGTCAGAAATGCTATGAGGGCAAAGGTACCTGAAATGTTCCGTAGTCTGGTATTCTGTTCTTCTCTTGTGATTGAATGAACCTGCAGTACCTGCACAAATAGGGAAGAAAAAATAAATACCCATAACAGTGTATGGCATTGCCTAGCAACCATGCATGAAAGATAATTGTGCTATTCATGCAAACCACATAAGTGCTCTTTGGATCGTGACTGCAAGGCCAATAAAGCTTCCAGAAAAGGGATGATTTTTTTTCAATAAGCCAAGCAATCTACTAGATTGTAACAAATTAACAGACAAAGAAACATTAATATGCTACATTGCCTGTAAAAGAGGTTGTTCCATTGTGTGTGTGTGTGGTGGGGGGGGGGGAGGGGTGGTGGGGTGGGTGGGAATGTTAATTTATTATTCACCTACACTATTACAATACCTTCTACATGTATATTACACAATTACTACATCATATCCTGTAGTGAACACATACAGTGGCAACCGATCAGTAGTAACTTGTGATTTCAATGCAAGATTTGCTATGGGATTCCAACGCATCTCAGAATGTGGGAATACAACCACTGATATCATCATCAGGTTTACTCAATGGTCTTTATTATTATTATTATTTTTTTTGCCTTTTCAAAAGTATGTCAACATAAATTCTTCTTTTTCCTCCTCTGCTCTTTTTCCTTCTTCTTCATTATTCTTTGATCTTGATGTTGAATGACTTGAATTGCAATTGTTTTTTACTAATAGTATGTGACAAAGTGTGCTTATTTAAATACTGTACAAAGACTGATAATTCATTCCATCTAAACGATTTCTCCAAATTTCTATGTACTACTGCACAACTTCCTCCTAGTGAAGTCACTCTTTACTTCAGCAATGACTCATATGTCAAGTAGTTTGCTAGGATTGTGTAGACTTTCTGAAGTCAGTTTTGAATAAATACGATTATTGTCAACTTCTACTACCACTTCACATGACAAATGCCAAGAAAGATTTGAATGCCCCGGTCATAAGTCAATCATATGTCAAAACTATGTCTATTGTTCCCCATATTTAACTGAAATCAAATATGACCGAGAATATCAAGTGTTTACAATTAGTACACTTTGAAGAAAATGAGAATCAGTGCATGCATTGTTGAAGTTTTCTGCACTTGAATCAGAATTACATTGTACATGGTTCCAAGAATTGTAGTCAGCAAGCATTCAGTACATTTTATCAAATGCCTCATTCAGTGCAAAAAAGAATAAATGTATGGCTTCGATATTACAGACACTTTTAGCGAGTTTCTGATGTCTGGGTGTACCTACATGTACAGTACATCTGAGGAAACACAAGTCACAGATGGGAATTGGGATTGACAGTGCCACATATTAACTCTAGCTACCATTATTGCGTCAATTAATATTTTTGCAACTGATTATAATAGTGTAAGAAGTACAGTATTAGCTATGGTATATGTAGTAGAAGAGGGGTGGGAGTTCTAATGTATCAATGCAGTTTGTGTGATATGCCTATTCCTATTTTGACAAACAGATCCTGAAATAATTTAAATACAGTAAGTTCTTGAAGGGGTGGGGTTAATTTACACATTGAATAATTCATGATGTCAGAGTGAGACTCAGACATTAACATATTCAAGAACTGTCTGCCAGGTAATGTGAAATATTGTCAATAATAAAACAACTTTCCAATTATACAGCACAAAGTTCTACATGAACATGACAATGTTAATCTGTAACATTCTGTGGTGACAAAGATATGAACATTGTGTTGTACATTTCAAATTCTAATGGCAGGTAAATGAAATGAATATGGTGAGAATGTTTGGACCATTAATTGTGGTTATTAAACACTTTTATTTTCTTGAATGACTTATGAAACCTGTTGGTACTGGGAATACAAGAGAATACATCAGGGTTGGTGATGGTGATTTAAATCATGACCTTTTTTTTGAAAAAAAAATCAGTGATTCAAATCAAATAAATCAATTTTAATCACCCCTAAAAAAGAAAAAAAAATATCACCAAACCTGGAATGGCTTAATTTCATGACCAACTCCCAAATCACCCTTCTCTTAGGAACAGAAACTAAATTGACTTGACATAAAAGGTGCATCAATGGTAGACTGTTTCTTAGTTGACACACAGATTTTAACAGTAATATTCTATGTTATTACTAACTGCATCTTCTATTATTTACTCCTAGTACAAGGCATTTTACAATCTATTAAAACATGGACAAAGCTAATGATTCTTTCCCCCTCCCTGGTTAACACAAATATCTCGAAGGACAATCTAATTGTCACTACAAATATATTCAAAGAAAAGCCAAATACTACCACACATTGTTAGGTCTTGGTAAACATGTCTGTTTTTTTTTTTCCTCAAGGATTTAGAATGCCTCAAAGAGATGTCATATTTGAACAATGTCTTTAAATTACTGCAGTGACACAAACAGAAAAGGGAAGTGGACCACAGGACCACCCTTTGCTCACATGCTGTTTTTCGGTTAACAGATCATAATTTCTGTTCTTCTTTTTCGTGTTGGTTTAAATTTGTTTATTTTGATTACTGGAAAAATTGAGGTTAAGTTTATCTGACTTTAATTAAAGGCCAAGTAAAATAAAACATACTAGTTAAAATAAATCATAAGCTGCTTTCTTCATATTTCAGATGTCAACTATTTTTATTAAAACCAAAAAACCAAAAAACAAAACTATAATGCTGCCTCCCTTTTAAGCCATATAGATGGTATTGTCACATCAGCACCACACCTACCAAAATTGTTATGAATAAACTGTAATTTTTGAAATAATTTCTCATCACTTCTGTCTTATTTCCTTTTTTTTACCTACAGATTTTTTTACACTAACTTGAACTTCCAATATTGTCAAAATTTCACGGCATCCAACACTAGTGCACTGTTAAAGGTATAAACTGATTTTAACTAATTAATGAACCCTTCTCTTTTTAACCCAGTAGATGACAAGAAATTATGGAAAAAAAATTGTAAATTGGTCTTTGAGTACTAATTTTTTTCATAAAAAATATCTGCTACAGTTCGGCCTCGATTATACGGCCATCGATTATACGGAGATCTCTGTTATCCGGACAATGGGCTTATCAGTCATTACCTGTAATTGATACACCTTTATCAGAAGTGTACTCAGAAACATGCTGGTTATCAGGGACAGTAAATAGAGTGTCACATGTGGGAGGTCTGTTGCAATTTGTGCATGGTCTTTGGGTTGTTTATACAACAACTTATGGCATGTGTACCCAGTGGTACCTCCCCCCTATACTGTGTTTATACATTATATCTCTTATCCGGCCATATCACTTATCCGGATGGTTGTTGGTCCCAACGTAGCCCGTTAATCAAGTTCGAACTGTACTCTTACGTTGGCAAGATAAACAAATATTTTAACAAAAACAGCAAATGATAAAATCTGTCTTCAATCAACACTTGATATAATCAGGACTCACCAGTTGAACAAATGTTGAAACTTTCATCCGTTTGAATATCTCATCCTTCCTATATCTGTAATCTGCAGAAAAAGACATGACAAAATAAACACATTCTTTAGAAATT
>JZLH01S0606873.1:6774-18170 GCA_001188425.1 Eucidaris tribuloides | reverse complement strand
CATAAAATACAATAAAAAATTTCTAAAACGGGGCATGACCTTAACTTTTTTCTTAAAGCAGCCAGCCGGGCTCCTCAGGGACTTGTTAAGGGAGCCAAATTGAGCCTTGGGGAGTCATGTTTCCCTCAGTCACATTTAGCTGTATGCCTGTATCTCTAAAACTTACAGAGCCAGGCGGGCTTTTTTTCATATACTTCTATGGAGCCTGTAGCAATTCTTGGGGGGGGGGGGGCGAATTGTCCAGGAGCCCCTGCTAAAGTCGAGCCCTGTGAAACTTCTCTTTCATCAGTACACTACAAGTTTCTTACAAACACAGAATACAACATATTACAACCCTGAAAATAAGCTTTATTTTGTTTTAAAAAGTCACTTCCGAGATGTACATGTCATAAAGCCATATGGAACAAATATTCATTGATCCAGCATTACAGCAGCTCTGAAGATTTAAATCACTAAAGAGGATAAAATACACATTATACAACAATGAGAGCTCCTGATTCATTCATCACTCCACAGATATTCTTTCAAGAGAGGATTCATCTTTAAAGCCATAATCCAGCATCATCTCTTTAGCGGGAGATCAAGACTCACCTTCTTTACTACTTAATAAGATTTTCAATCTGATTTTTGTCCGCGCCTTTTTATTCGCAACATCCTTCTTGACCTCACGGTGAGTTAAGTCCCCGGCTCCCAGGTACCTGTCCCGGGGACTTCTGGGACTGATGGTTGTCATGGCAACAAGGACAGTTTATACACAAATTGAGAACAGCTGAAACAAGTTCCACTGAGATGGTGAGATGAAAAGTGGTTAGTTATGATCCTGTTGGCTCCTCCAAATTACATTGATGTCAAGATCTAATCCAGTACAAGTAATAATAATGATTCCAACGAGGAACAATTTGCTCTCCAACTCATTCTTATGGAACCTCAAAGACCATGACGGCATCTTTCAGTTGTCAAGAATCAGACGAAAAAATTGAATTCTTTGCTGGCAAATTCATATACAGCATCCAACACCTCGCAAGAATGATCAATACTGATAATGGAGATTAAATTATATGCGTACAATTCACAACGCTGTGAAGCTAACACCCGGCAGAGGCCTGTGAGTCTGTCTCGCGGATTCATACGGAACGCTCGATACGACTTGCGTCAAAGGTGACAGGCCACTCAAGAAACGGCAGCTGCACCGACATGAGATGATCGAGAAGCGTGCTGCGTTCTTTCTGACCGTCCTGACAACTGTCCCTGCTCTATTTAAACCGAGGCACCAAATCCGTAATGTTACCAAATGGCAATGGAGCGTGACCCGTCACACACAAACACGACAAGTGCTCTATGAATAGACTGTTGAATAGCTGATGGGGAGCTAGTGAAAACACCTGAAATACTGTGGGTAAACAGTCGACGTAAGATGGGGAGGACACCGGCAGATTGATGAGGGGTTGTGCACACACCGGGGCCGGGGGGCGTTATGGAAGCTGTTACCATGGACGCGAGGTTGCGGACTGTGTTGGCTAATTTCAATGTGTAATTAATAATTTGATGTCCTGCCTGTATACAGTATGGGTCTATGACTGTGGGTATATGTGTGCATGTGTGTGTGTGTGTGTGGGGGCGGGTGGGGGGGGTGAGGGGAGGGGTTGCTATGAGTATTGTATGTGTCTGTGCCTTCTGTCCTGTCTGTTTACTGTGTATTTGTGTCTGGATGGTTTGTGCCTGTATAAGTTAGTAATTGTACTGAATGTGTTTATGTGTAAGGCTAAAATGTGTGTATAAAATTGTGTATGTGTGTGTGTGTTGTGTTGTATGTGTAAATGTGTGTGTGTGTGTGTGTTGTGTTGTATGTGTAAATGTGTGTGTGTGTGTGTGTTGTGTTGTATGTGTAATGTGTGTGTGTGTGTGTGTGTGTGTGTTTGTAATTGCCTCCAACCATGGACGTCTTGGATTAATTTTACTGTACAACCACGGACGTACCTTCCAGGGGGGATGGTCCATGTTTTTAGAACTTGTAATTGAGGTGCTTATGCGGCATTACAACCAGTAAGCAAGGACTGGGGGGTATAACGTCCGCATTCGGAGATTGTGTACAAAAGTTTCATCCTCATTTAATAGGTAAAAATTGCCGTGTGTGTCCTCGGTATTACCGTTACAAACATACACTCACACACAGATACACTCACATAAAAAATTGTACATCCTTGGTCGAAGGCGATTACACGTGTGTGTGTGTATGTGTGTGTGTGTGTGTATGTGTGTGTGTGTGTGTTCTGTGTGTGTCTCACTGTCAATTCAATCGGATATTACATTTCCCATTTGATGAGAGAATCTAATTATCTAAAAGCAGTCAGTAAGTGGTTTATTGATCAATTTCATGCTGCAACAGCAATGAATGCAGGCAGAGCCACAGGTTTATGACAAATTTCAATGTCACTCATACAGTACAAATTATTGAAAAGTAGGTGCATGTGTCTAGTGCTTCTGTTGTATTTGTCATGTTTTTACCATTATTTTCACTTTGATGTAACATGCAATATAAATAAAAAGCATATATCTTATTATCTTTGCAATATTGCATTACTAATATTATACATTTTTGTTAATGGCAAAACATGACACAGTAGGCCTTCATCTCAGATTCACTTTATATTCACTTTGAATAATTTGTATGTAACTGACATATTATAAACAAAATACATTAAAGGCAGGGGATCTCTTTTGCATGCCTAAAAATTAACATTGTGTAAATACAACGGCAATTAGAAGAAAGTGCCATCTGTGAACCTTTAGCAAAATATAGGAGCTAGAAACTCAGTTTTAGTGGAATTATAGTGACCGTTACACTCAGATTTGATTTTTTTTCTCGCGAGAAAAAAATTCCTGCCATAGAACGTAAACTAAATGGCTATGTTTTTCTTTTACATTTTTCAAATTCTAGGCAATCACTGACCCCCAGATGTCACAGACATGCCCTTCATCAATAGCCTAAGGGCATGGGTTATCTTTTCCTGGTCTGCGGGGATGTTTGCAAATGAGATCCACTGCCTTGGCTTTAAGTACTGATTCAATACTTTTTTCTAGAACAAAATAGTAAATTTGATTTTTAATCACTTCATTTAAATTGCCCAACCTTAATGTGAATAGTTTTCCCTTAATCTATTGTAAAAAAAATCTTTGATTTGACGAATGAATACAATTGAAAAGAATTTACCTAATCCTATACACACACCACAGTTTCATTTCCCACACTTTGAAACTCATCCATGCAGCACCAAAATCTCTAACCACGTAAATTATGATATTTAGGAGACTTTTACCAAATCCGTACATGAATCACTTTACTTGTCCTAAAATTAATTTAATCTTTGAACTCACAACCATAATATTATCCAACAACTTTCAATATTAAAATTCTGTGTATATGTGTTGGTAGTACAACGTATCTGCCACTCCAACAGTACATACTTGAGAGTGAAATTAAGAGCAGTATTGATGTAGTAGCTCATTCAAGCACAAGGGCTGATGTGTTTAAAAATACATATTTCTTAAAGTCACTCACTTTAATATACCAACAGTACACTATTATCAGGCATTCCATGCAAGTGCCACGCGAGTCATGCATGCTGTATGTCACACGTCACAAGCCAGGTTAAAGATGATTGCTTTACGTGCAGGTAAACAATCAGCTTTAATTATTTTCTCGGTTTTGATCTATACCCTGGTTTGTGACTTGTGTGACATACATGTACAGCATGTGTGACTTGCATGACATTTACATGGAATGGCTGTTACATTATATTTTGTAGTAAGTTTACATCAGTGAATTGTCGGGTCACAGAGGTTGCTGTACACAGCACCCAAACAAAACACAAAACAAAGAGGTGCAAATCTAAATCCACCACATGTTGTTTGGCCTTCTTACCGCTTGGCTAGCTTACTACGTATTTCTTTATTATGCTTGACTTGTTGAATGCCAACTTAATCAATACTGGGCTGCAAGTTTTGTCCTAAATATAATGTGGAAAATCAATACATGCCAGGCCAGCTCAACTAATTTGATTCAATTTTGAGATGTTAATGTTATAAAGGAATGTATCTTGTTGAATTGTTCTAACTTCCAACTGGGAACTTTATTTCATAAATGTGCTTAAGTTTATTATTATACCCAAATGTTCAAATACTGCAATTAATTGCAGTATTTGAGCAGTTTAATGGTTTTGGTTGCATTTCCCACGCAAAATAAGAAATCCAGCACCAACAGTGAGATAACTTGTAAAACTGGAAGAAATGTGGCATCCATGGTTATGTTTTTTATGTATTATATTTCTGAAAACATTACTGGTGTGGGATACATCTAGATGGATCGAGAATGAATACTTCTGCACTAGTAATACAGAAATATATCTTGAGGAAAGTTGAATGAAAATGGAGATTTTAAGATATTTTCCATAATGTGCCAGTACATGTATCACCTCATTCAGACTTGGCATAGTCGTGGGCAAGTTAATAAATTTCTGGATGTTCAAAGTTCTTCATTATACTCATAGTAACATTCTTGTTTTAAAGGTAAATAGCATGATTGGGGGCAGTCCCCAACTTGGGCTGAAACTACTCTAGAATCAAGTAAACTATGCAAGGATTCCCCTGTGAAAATCTTGTAGTCAAACGTCTACTCATTCTAAAATAAACAATATAATCATCACTCGTAGCACGGAAACCAGCTGTGTGGCTCTCTATGGGGCTTATTTTTATCGTACCCGGCAAAAAATAAGATACTCCTACGTTTATGCTTGATTCTCCTTAAGTAAACAAATTACAGACAAATCCTCCCAGGTGGGAGATGTACTCTGGCTAGTGTATAGTTGGTGTGTATTTCAACTCATTTGGTTCTTGGGGCATTTTCAAGCGTTCCCAATCACGTCACTAACCTTTAAAATGCAGTGCATTAATGATAACAGTATGTTGCAAAAGTAATTCATAGTTTATTGTGAGAAGCAACTTCTCATCAATATGAAATATAAAATTTTGGATCCAGTCAGAAGATCGATATACATGAATGTCATTTACATGTACATGTACATAATTTGCCATCTTGAATTTCAGTAGTAATTTTAGCCAATGGACAAATTTCTAGTACAAAATTTAACCGAACTTGATGTAACAGAACTGCTATAATGATTCCCTGCAAAATACACTTTGAGCAACTAAAGGATTCTTTTCAACATAATTCATGCAACAGTTGATATTAGTGGGGAAAAATTCCATGTTGTTCTTCAGGGCTTCCATATAATTTACATTCTTATCAATTGTCTCTTACAAATTGAGTAAAACATGTAAAATTCAGATAACAAAAATACTGTGTAGTACCAAACATGCATTAAAAATTAATGACATGATTGGGAACACTTGAAAATGCCCCAAGAACCAAATTTGTTGAAACATGTTCCAACTATTATACACCAGCTGGAGTGAATTTCCCAGCTGAAAGGATTTGTCTTTAATTTGTTTACTCAAGCAGAATCAAACATGAACAAACCAGGGTTACTTTATTGCTTTCGTGCCCCTATAGAATTCCATTCCATAAGAAGCTATACAACAGATTTGCCTGCCACAAGGGATATTAACAGTTCTTTTAGAATGATTTAACATTTGACCACAGGATTTTCACAGCAGAATTCTTGCATGTAGTTTACTTGATTCTAAAATAGTTTCAGCCAAAGTTGAGGACTACCCCTAATCATGCTTTTTACCTTTAAATGTACAATACATGTACATGTAGGGGTAGTAGGTAAATGTTTCCTGTTTGCTGTTGCTAATGGGTTTATGAGTGATGACACCAAAGTGTGAGTAACACAAAATCCCAAGTGTCATCCCCAATGCAGCAATCTGCTGCCCTCTTGTGGTTTCTTACCATACAGTTTTCAGACACTGAGTTGAAGTGACATCTGTATGTTTACAAGTTAAATATTGCCAACTTGTAAGTTGGAGGTTTACATACAAGTCCCCTTTACTCTTATTTTCTATACATATATTAGCTTTTTTTCTCAGTTGCAAAGGATATGGCTCAAGTAGAGTTGAAAGTAATCTCACAAGTATTTTACTAATCTATCTGTCATCAACTTCATGTATGACTATAATTGTAGAAATCATATCACAATGGAACATTTAACCTTTGAAATAAGCAAGTATCAAGATGATACATGAACATAAATAACCTGTTTATTTTTTAATAATGCAGTTAAATTTTATATCTCTGTCGTTTACTCCACAATAGAAATTCAAATAAATCTACCACACAGTTCAAGTTTTCAGATCTTATTGATAGTACTGTGCATACCAATGTTAACTGATTTGTTTGTTAAATTGATTTTATCATGCAGTCTTGGGAATCTGAAGTCAAGTAAAGTATCCTTTTTTGGAATCTTTATCTTGGTGTTTTCTTTGTTTGAATTGTTTGTAAACAATGTAAACAATCTATTTCATTCTTGTTCATTCTTGATTTTTTAGTGCCAACATGAAATTGACATACATTTGTTTAACCAAAACCTCAGAAGTGAAAACAGACATTGCTGTAGGAATGTTCAAAATGATCAAACACCCACAATGCAAAAAACATTCGGCCATGTACACGAGAAATGATGTTAGAATATGTCTACACTCTACATTCTATATCAACTGCAGTTACAATGTCACATGCTGTATTCTACCATCCATCATGATAATCTTGTTTTTTATACAACAAATCAAAATTTACCAATAATCCAAATAGTAGTCTAGACTGCAAGTTCTGTCTTCTGAAACTTTTTGAAAAATTGTAAGTCACAACAGTCTGGTCCTTACTGTGCAAATGTGTTGTGGTTTCCAATAAACCTTTAATTCAATTCAATCTAAACTCTAGAGGTGTCATAAATGATTGGAAATCTTGAATCAAACACCATTGAACAAATACAAGAAAATGGGGGAAGATTCAATTACATGTACTTGTAAAACAGTCAATACAGATTATGTCAGTGACTTTGAAAAAACAAACAAACAAACAAATGTACGATTAAGCCTGAGTCATCGCGGAAATATTTTTTTCCGGATTCCGACGGCATCGTGCTGGTTGGAATCCGGTATCCCGATAAAATATCAATTCGGACGGCGAATACGATCGAAAGCACGTCCAAAAAGTATTAATTTGTGACCCCAACCCCCAAAATAAAGAAACAATATTGCAAAATTCACTCTCTTTACAAACAAAAATCTATATATTTTAACACTAAATAAAAAATCATGGTTACTTTGTTAGTGCCCATCACTAAAATAATTATTGAAGAAAATTCCTGAGAGTATACATGTAGGCCCCCATACGCAAACTAGCAAAGATAAGATCTTGTCAAAACTCTTAAGAACTGATATCACCTTGCGAGTCGATGTGATTTTTTTACTGGCTCAAGATACATACAATTATGCATTGCATTGACGAACATATTTGCCAGATCTATATTTCAGCTAGCTACACAAAACGATCATGGAAACTTTATAATGTAGGCCCTATCGATTCAACGGATCCAAATTTTAAGAATCGATCGCCATGTCGGTGACGGCACAATCAGTTACGAAAGATCATACATGTCACCGAACACTTTTTTTGTTTACCTGAAAATATTGGTTCTATAACCTGCTTGTCATGAAATTCCCCGTGAAATATCTTTCTCTGCACATACCTCCCAAAATAAAGTCAAAATTATCAGGTTTTCCAACCAAAAATAACAAAGCCAGATACAAAAATATGATGACGAAACATTGGCCACTGATTGACTCACACATCGCGAACAGAAAAGAGCCTAGTCCCGCCTATAGATAATACTGTTACTGTATGCACAATGGACTAGCTAGGTCTGGAGCCAGTCAATAGCGCCATCTACGGCCGACTGCCCTAGATGTTCACGCGCGCTGCGTGAGTCAAATTATTAGCTGATGTTTCGGTTTCGTCAACATATTTTTATATCTGGCTTTGTCAATTTTGGCAGGAAAACCTGATAATTTTGACTTTATTTTGGGAGATGATTTGCAGAAAAATATTTCACGAAAATATCATGACAAGCAGGTTATAGAACCAATATTTTCAGGTGAGCAAAACAGTGTAACTTCAGTGACATGTATGAATGATGTAGCGTAAGTAATTGTGCTAACCATGACTTTCTTGGCATGATGTTAAGATATATTTGTTACCCGAACGATTATTGCGTTATTTTTTTTTCAATTTTTTTTTCATTTGTGTAACATTGTTTTTTATCAGAATACCGGTTTGGAAAAATCTGTTCCGGAATCCGACAGCGCCGGTCGGAATCCGGATTCCGTTCCGAACCGACTCAGCCTTATGTAGGATGGTTATTTTTTCAGTTGTGTGTGTGTGTGTGTGTGTGTTTTTATTCTACCTTTCTCCTATGATCTTTGTAATTCTAGTTTTTATCATATGATGGTTACGTTGCTATCCATCTCATGAACACTCTGTCCTACTTCCCCTATCATCTTCATTCCTTTCTTACCAAGATGTTTCCATCCATTCCATTTCCACTTCAGGTTATTTTGTTCAACATTGTAATCACCCAGCTCCTTGATCACTCATCCAGGCTGTCTTTCCTGATGGGTTTATTTATTGAATTTGGTTTCTCCATTCTATCAGTGTCCTCAATTCAAGTTATTTTTGGTCTATTAATATATGTTTATACATGTATTTTGATATGTATTTTGTTAATTATGTTTGTCAGATTTTGGGTGAGGACCCATTAGTTTTAGTTCAATAAATTAGTGCACTACCAGACTTCTTCGTGTTCAGTTCGCCTTTATTTTGTGTCTCCCGAGTTTCATTTCTGTGTTGCAAATGCTTTTTGGCCGAGGATTGATTTGCTGATGACTTTATTTCTACGCTTCAACTACTCACACACATGTAATTTCACATCCCTACACAGGGTTCGGCGGAAAAAACTGGAAGAAACCCCTTTTTTCCGGTTTTTACCGGAAAAAACTGGAAAAAACCTCCAAACAATATTTCCGGGCCCAATAAATAATATCAAATGCAGTGATTTTATGAGAATTAGTATACATTGCAACAAATATAACTGGCAACAACTTTTTTAACAGACAACAAGAAAAAAAAACCTACAATGTACTTGCCACAATCTATTAAAATTCAAGAAATAAAATAATAAATATTTTGAAATAAAATAATTATCCTTCCAAACGATCTCTAATAAAGGGCACATACATGTAAGCAGTGTATACTAGTATGTACATGAGCTAGCATGGATCTTTTTCATGTAAAGTATTGCATATATGTCCTTAACTCTATTTATTCATTGTTATATTATTCAGCATCATGATATAATTATGTTTTCCTAAAAGCAACTGACACATCTTTGGCATCCACTTTGCATGTGTTAACTACTTAGCTTGTTTTCATATTTAAGGCACAAGTTTAGATTTGGGGATTTTTTTTTTAATTTGAAAGGTTTATGCCCAAAGGTCATATCACACCAATAACAGATTCTGAATGCCTAATAGTTTTTTTTTTTTATTATTAGGTAATGAAAAATATTGTGGGGGGGGGGAAACCTGAGACTTTCTGGAACTAATTTGACATGTCTAGCATCCAAGGGTTAATTAAGGTGTTAAGGGTTATCCGTCGAATTATACTCCTCCACAGAAAGAGCAGAGCTTCTTATCTCTCCGATGACGGCCTACTATCCTTCAGCGAACTTTATGACCTTATTACCCTTGGATGCTACTACCTGTCATAATTTAGTCAAATAAACTCGAGCGGTGGTCACCCCCCCCCCCCCCCGCTTTTTCACTCAAATTAATACAAAAAAACATAAAGGCATTCAGAATCTGTTATTGGGTGTGATTATGCTTATCGGGCTAAACCTTTCAAAAAAAAAACAAATTGCCCAGATAAACTTGCATTTAATTCATTCAGCATACTTTGAGAGTGCCTGTCTGCCACAACCATAACTGTATCATTGATGATTATGGTTGGCATCAAAGCAATTCCTTAAAACTTCTGACAAAAAGGTGACCAATTTAAGTGTCTGGCACAAAAGCTTACACCAGGGACAAAATACACAGGGGCTCGGGGCCATTTCGCCCCCGAAATGGCAAAAGAGTCCCCGTAAATTGCCATAGGATTTTATACAAAAGAGTATCTGGAACATGAAAAGTAACCCCCGAAAAGAAAATATTATTTTTTCCCTGCCTTACACAAGGCTAATTATATGACAATTTTTCTCCATGCTATTAACTGAGCTGTATACATTACAGCACAATCAGTTGAGTAGTTACGGTAGTTGCATGGAGAAGTGACCATGAATAGGGGGGAATCAACAAACTATGGTTTGAAGTTCATAACCAAAACAGGGGAAAACAAAAACAAAAAACAAAAGAGCTGTCCTGTTTTATTATAGTTATGCTAATTCATAAAATGAAAATCTTGAATAAATAGGGAAAAACTAAACACTTAGGAGGTTTTTTCCGTTTCTTCCGAAAAAGCAGAAAAAAACTGTTTTTTCCGGGACGGAAAAAACCGCCTGCGGAAGAAACTGCCAACCCTGTCCCTACATAAACAAACCAAAATTAAATTAAGAGAAAGCAGTACTCACTTCTTCTCATATCTTCAATTTTCGCCATATACCTGGACATACTTGCCCCTGTTATAGAAAAAAACAAAAACAAAACAAGTTAGTAATTTTCAAAAATGCAAAACCCAGACATAGGAAGGAGAAGCCTGGAATACAAAGGTAAAAGTTACTTGATTATCAAGCCTTGCTAAACTGTCTTACTGCTTAACGAGAATGGAGTCAAGGTCAGATTGCGCCAGCCTTTGCATTGGCCTCGGATTGAGTCACGTGCACAATAGTGTTGCACGACTATTTCGTGAAAAGTCATAGTCGCGACTGCCTACACGGAGTCGCGACTCCGACTATCGGAACGCAATAGTCGATTTTTTATCATTTTATCATATATTTGTATTAAAAACTGAGTCAAAAGACGTAAGAATTGAACAGAACTACCAATCATTTATCTACCATTTTGTGGCAGAAATGAATCCCCTATCTCTCTTCGATCGCAAATCAAACAGAACTGCCAAAATGTACTTGGATCAACCTATAATCGTGCAATGCTATCATACATGTGTTGCCGTATACGTGCGACTCCGACTGCGACACCCATGCACCCCACACCACCAATCTTGAACACACTAAGGGGCCTGTTTCAAAATTGGTAACCATGGTGCTCGATTTTCAAAGTTTGCTATACATGATGTTTATTTACATTTTACGGATGATTCACATCTACTCTTTCAGAAAACATCAATTTCCATGCCAACATTTTATGATTTTCTACCTTTTTTG
>JZLH01S0606870.1:3233-14670 GCA_001188425.1 Eucidaris tribuloides | reverse complement strand
ATAAGCTACGCCATCCATTACTTTGTACACGAAAGTATGGAGCTATCCCCATGTGTGTCGGCAAGCGCAGCTGTTGAGTGACGTCTCTTCTTGTCACTTAACTCACTTAGGTCTACTTTACTTTGCTTTAATCCATCGATGCTTGTACTTTTAGGACAGGGCCTGTTCATCGATCAATTGACATGATTGACACATGATTGAATTCCTTGGAAACGAGACAGTAGACCCTACTTCAGTCTTCAGTTTCTTGTGGTTCTGTATCGAGGTGTGTGTGTGGAGGGTGAAGTCTGAAGAAAGACCTGCGTATCTGCTTTAAGGCTGTCTTGCACCGCACGACGCGACGGTTCACGATGAGACAGTCCTGTCGCGGACAGTCCATCGTGAAAGACCGAACATGTTCAGTCTCTGCTAAAAACCATCTTGTCGCGTCGTGAATCGCTATACATCGCAAGATACAACGATCTTCCTTTGTCGCCGACTGTCGCGTCGTGCGGTGTATGACGGCCTTAAGTTATTGTATTGTTTACTTTCGGAGATTTTCCCAGTAGTGGGCCGGGGCAAGTAAAATTTTATGTCTGGCAAGTAAAAACTCAAAAAGTAAAATTTTGTGTTCAGTAACTTAAGTTAAATATTAAATTTCATCATTATTTTGTTCATTATTCTCAATTTTAAGACTTTTTAAATTCATAAATCACACCTTTTACAATCTCCAGAATGAAAAGGCCGTATCGGTTAAAATTAGTGAGAAATCATTTTGAATGTTTTTAGATTAAATTGTTTGTTTTCGGACAAGTAAATTTTTCACTCAGGCAAGTAAAAATCTGAAAGTGATAATTTTGCTTTACCCAAAGGGCAAGTTTGAAAAAAAGTTAGTGTGGAGTCCTGCAGTAGTAATTTGTCCAGCTTATTCTTGAAAGTGTTTATGGATGGGGCACTTGACTAACCACTTGCACTTCTTCAGGAAGTCTATTCCAGGTGTCCACTACTCTATTTGAGAAGAAGTATTTTTGTATTTCAAGGTGGGCAAATGTTCTCTCCAGTTTCAAGGTGTGGGCCTTGGTCTCATGTTCTACCTTCCTTGCTGAAATGAGTACAGTCAACTCTGCATAAGTCAAAGTCACATAAGTCGAATAATCACCTAAGTCGAAGGTCTTTACTGGGTCCTATTCCTATATTTTCTATTGTTTTTGACCCCTTATAAGTCAAATTTTGCCTAAGTCGGAGCATTTTCTTCAGTCCCAAGAAATTTGACTTACATGTAGGCAGAGTTGACTGTAGATCTAGACTGTCTTAGTGGTGTACAGGCTATAGGCCTACTTGTAAATGTCGTTCATGTCACCTATGGCCTCCGATGGGCAGGAGACGGTAATTTGAGACATCTCAACCGTGCTTCATATGGTAAGTTCTTCAGGTGAGGCACAATCTTCGTAGCTCTTCGCCGGACACTCTCAAGTCTCCTCTGTTCACCTCTATCCTGTATGGTGACCATGCAGCTTGTCCATACTCCAGAACAGGTCTTAAAAGCCCTTTGTACAAGAGGTTGAAAGGGTCTTCATCCATGTTTGTGAATGATCATCGTATTACTCCTGGTCTTTGAAGGACAGCTTAGAGTCAACAAGCACTCCGAGATCCCTATCACTTCAGATTCTTTTAGAATTACAGTTTCATTGCCATTCTTCATGCAGTATTCATGAGTTGAGGGGGACCTCCCTATCTTCAGAACAGTACACTTGTCTGGATGAAATCTAAGCTGCCATTTTTTAGCCCAATCCTCCATCTTTGTTAGATCATCCTGTAATAATTGTTGAGAGTCTTCAGGGATGACAATTTAGTGTCATCTGCAAAAAGCTTAATTCTTGATGTGATGGCATTTGGAAGGTCATTTATGAAGATAAAAAATAACAGCAGCCCGAGTACACTCCCTTGTGGAATTCCACTCTTCTCTTATGTCGCAGTGTTGGGTCTTCGCGATTCTGACAGTTGGGTGAACATAATGCAGGGTGTGTTTTTTTATTTTGCTTGTCAACTTCTTGCCCAGGTGCCAGTTTACAAAGGATTCTGTTGAGCATGTCAGGTAGACCTAAATCAAGAAGGACCTTTTTTTTTACTTGAAGTTGAACACAAGTTCTCGCCCAACGGTCCCCCCCCCCCCATTGGCCTTGTTTTGAAAAAAGTTCTAGTGATGCAGTACTGATATCCCTGTATAGTGTATACAAGATTTGTAAGTGAAATGTTGGTTGCATATTTTGATGTGGTGACATGATCAAGATTTGGTAAGAAGATTTACTGACATTTTAGTTTGACCAGATCAGCACTGTGAATGTGAAGCTCTGCAGTCTGCACAGCAAGTCGCAAGCACCCAGCCCAGTACAACTTTACATGGCACAGCATTGCAGGATTCGCAACACACTTACACGATAGACACTAAATCACTAATGTTAGATTTTTCATGTTTGTGGTCTTCAAAATAGTCTTTGTTGTTGTTTTTTTGTCATTCAATAAATGCCGACCGTTATGTAAGTAATTCTGCAATAGTGCCATCGCACCGACTTGGATCCGAAATAAAAAAAACAAAGCTTAGATTTCGTACTATTTCGTACACGCTGATTTATTTCCGGGATTTATTTCAGATGCAAATCGGTAAGTCGTGCGACGGAAAATCGCATAGTGTGCAGTGGCCTTAAGATAAGCAAAATGACTGAGGCAGGAAATGAAAAGCCAAGAAAAACTTAACATGCAATTGCAATCAAAAATTTAATGGCTTAAGCGCTTATAAATTGTAAAGCTTTTCTCTTAGAAAGAGACTTAGATACACTCTCTCAAGTTGTAATTCTTCACGACAGTAATTTTACTTGATTGTTATAATGTGTCAAGCCTTCTTGACACATTCTTGAATAATGCATAAATGGCACATTGAGTAACTTTTGGAATGCAGTGTCAACTTTGAACAGCTTTAAGTAACTTTTTGCATCATGATGATGTGCATATTAGAGAAATATATCGTGTGTAAAAGTTGTAGATAACATTCACTATTTCTCACAACAATGTAATTTCATAACATTGTTCAGATTTCTGAAGTTAGAATTTTGTGAAGTGATTTTGAAACAATGGATAGCAAATGTGAATGTTTTTCCCATTTCACACAAACATAAAATTTGATGTCTCAAGGAAAATATCTAATATGCACCAAGTAATTCTGTGAGTGATTAAATAAGGACTGTCCCTTTGCTATATAAAATATGGACAAATTGTATTAATGTCAATCACTCAATCATACTTTGTACAATTTATGGCACCAAATTGCAATGCTGAGCAACAGCAATATAATTCTAGAAATGGAAGTTTATTTGTTTTACTGTCTAGATCTACATCTGATTTGATTTTCAGGCAAGCTTTATAAAACCTTAAAAAATGTAATCTTGCCATCAAAATAAGTAGGAACTACTTCATTCATTCAATTCATTAATAAATATTATCTTGCTAAATACTGACATCTGTCTATTAACCCATTGGACACTAAGAACAGAATAACTTGGGCTGTGGTCTTTGGAGAATCGGTTTAGATGTTGAAATCAAATCGTTTCCCATAGGTTACTAGCTAAATGTTCCTTCATGTCCTGTTTGCTTTGAGCAAATGGAAATTTGTGATAGCTAAACACTTATTGTTGTCCATTTTTTTTTCTTCTTTCAGATCAAAGAAGAATGTTGACTATTCAACGTATGGTGATGGTGAAGACAGTGATGGTAAGTAAATCATTTTTGAACTTCGAACAAATTCCAAGTCTTCACTCTGTGTCATGGTTAGACTAGGAATCATTTTGTTTTGGCCTCAGACTTGGTTCACTGTGGCCCTGCGGTTTACTCTAATGCTTTTGGATGATTGCTGGTCTGCCTATCAACAATTTAAGATGTTACAACTATTGTAAAGTCTGAACTTTTATATTTATTAATGATCAGCAGCAGTTTTGGGGGTTATAGCTCAGGTGGGCACTGGACAGTACTAAATAAAACACCCTCCCTCACTCCCAATCTCAGCCCAGCACCCAAATGTGATAATTATTGGTACTCTTTTTCCTACCACGAATATATTATACGACATTTACAGTGTGGCTTATTTCAAATTCATGGTGTCAATTATTTACTACAGTGCACTCTCGTTATAAAGAAGTCCTTGGGACCCATGAAATTTCTTCTTTATAACAAAATTTCTTTATATCAGGGTTGCAATAACAATGAAATAGAAAGGAAATCCATGAAATGAAACCAGAGATTTTACTTCTTTATAATGAAATTTTGTTATATCAGTGTTCTTTATAACGAGAGTGCACTGTATGTTACACCGTCATAAAAAACACTGATACAAAATCTCTTTCTTCACTTTTCTGATGTCGACTCCCAAGTATCACAATTTCTTTATATTTCAATTATCCTTGTTTTTGCAACCCTGACATACAGTGTATGACAACATTTCAATTATAACAGAAGTAAGTTTTCTCGTCTTGAGCAATTTGATATAAGGTGAGCCTATTGTGCTAAATTTATTGACCTTCAAAAAAGGGCAAGGATATGATGATTCCCCCTCCCCCCCCCCCCCCCCGTCCCAAAAAAAACGATGAATAAATCTGGCTGATAAAACAAACCCAGTATATTGATTTTGTCTCCTCCCATATCCAACAAAATGTGATTGTACCTGTACATGTAATTTGTGCAAAAAACTGTGGCTAACCAATGTGGTAGTGTTAGTTTCAATGAATATGTTTGTAATTGCAGTATATTCCTCCCTACAGGTGACTTTGCTGAACCCACACCTCCCGTCTCAAAGAAGACAGCCAAGGCAGAGAAAGAGAAGAGCAAGAAGACAAAGAAGAAAACCTCTAAACAGGAAGATGAGAATTATGAGTTCAAAGAAACATCAAGAGGGAAGAGAAAAGCAAGGTATAACAATCAAAAATTCAGAAAAATTTGTAGTACATGTATTTGTTTTGCAAGAAGTATCAGCCAGTTATGTGTCAAATGTTCATATGCAGTGCAGCAGAAGTATATTATTGAAATAGTACACCATTTCAAAATTGTAATGCCCATGGTTTCATAAATCTGAAACTGCCTGATAGGAAACAAAGTTCTTAATAAAATAAAACTTACAGTTACGTTGTGCTTTTAGATTTAAGTCATATTAGCAGGGGAGCCACTTTTCAGACTTTTTATGCCTCCACAACGAAGTTGCCTGAGGCAACATGTTTTCGGGTTGTCCGTCCGTGCGTCGTAGCGTCCGTCCGTCCGTCCGTTACTGGATCTCGTTACCGCGATAACTTGAGAACCCCCGATCGGATTTTGATGTAACTAGGACCAAGTATGTATTGGCACCATGACTGTATTAGATTTTGGAGTCAAAGTACAAGGTACTGCGGCTTAATATGTTATTTGGAGCTAGTTACCAACGGATTACTTGAGAGCGGCTGGTGGATGTTATTACTTGGGTGAATGTATGTTTATGAGACAATGAACTGTATTAGTTTTGGGCTGAGGGCAAAGTTCAATTCCGGGCTAAATATGCTGATTGGGCTCGATCGTTACCGATAACTCGAGACGGGCAGTGATTTTGAGTATTGGGTGAACGTATGTTTATAAGCCAATGAACTGATTAGATTTTGGAGCTAAAGGTCAAAGGTACACGGTTCAACGGGCCTAAAATACTGTTGATTGGCTCGTTACCATGTAATGAACGGAGCCAGTAGAAGATTTTTTTGTTACTTGGCCGGTTGATAGTATGTATTTGTAGCACAATACTGATTGATATTGGGCTGAAGCGTAAGCTCGTCACAGGTCACGGCGCCTTAAATTGTCTGATTGGCCTCATTACTGTGATAACTGGGTATATATCCAATTTGAAATTGTGAGAAGTATCTATATTAGCACAATTACTGATTCAATGTTGAGAGTTGAAAGGTCCAGAGGTCAAGATCACAAGGCCCTCTTGTCGAATTAGCTCGATGTCATTAATTTAGACTGCCTTAAATTGGATTTTCTGTAATTGTCAAGGGCTCACATTGATGCTTTTTAATTTCATATATATTCATCTTTTGGTCTTGCTACCACTGCGTACTTGAAGCTTTTCAATTAATCAATTGGATGGGAGTGCGATGCGGAGGCATACCATCGAGCTGCCGCGCAGTCGAACTGCTCTAGTTTGTCAATCTTTCTCTGTACAAAAGAATAGGCAAATTTAAAAATCAGGGGTTTTCAGAGTTTTTCAGACTTTTTGAATAGCATTGAGTGGCATCCCTGTATTAGATTTAAAATGTATTATGACACATTGTTACATTAAATGTGCATTATAAACTCCAGTAGATGGTTACATGGAAATAAATATATTGGTGTCTGGCTGCCAAGACAGTCTTTCTGTGGTCTCTTAAACATAGAAGTAACTGCTCTTAAGTCAATAGTTCCTGGAATCAATGTAGAATATGTAATCCAGAAAAGTTCTGGTAGTATCCAGGTAAATTCCAGAGTAAAATAATGTAAAATATTAACCTGTTGAAGACGATTTGTTTTTGCTTTAACATGCATTTTCCATAGACCTCGTGACGAGATATCTCGTCACTCGTCTTTAACGGGTAATAATGGAGTCCTAGAATTATCTCTTTTGAATAATTTTCCACAGGAGATCAGTAGATGTGTTTGACCGTGAGCTGGAATTGGCTCTAGAGCTATCAAAAGTTGAGTCCACTCAGGATAGTCAAGATGAAAATACCAACAAGAAGACAAAAGCAGTTGAGGTTCTCGTTCATACCATCCCAGAATCAACAGGTACAAAGAGAAATTTGTTTTGTTTACTTACCGAAACTGTAAAAGATAATTTTTTTTTTCTACAGGTTCTGTGCATGGACAGCAATACTGGCAATGATAAAGTTTTTTTGTTGACAGAGTTCCCAGCTTAATCTGGAAATTGGAAATCAGGAAAACTGGAAAGATTACATTCCGTTTTCCCAATAAGAGAAAAGTCAGGTAATTTAAGAGTCCCTGAAATCAAGGAAAATACCGGGAATTTTTTTCATGTAGTGGACTGACTTTCTCGCGTCATGTCCCTCACATGCACACGAGGCGAGAAAGAAATTGGCGAAGCAAGAAATTATAGCCTGAAATCATGATTTTGAAATTTTTGCCTTTCATCAAAGAAAAATCAGGGAATTCTGTTGTCATGAAATGCTGGGAATCCTGTGTGGAATATTCCTTTTCGACTTAACTGAAAGAGTCTTTAAGGAAAACATTCTAAAAATATGTCACCAACCATGCATCAGAAAACCAACCAAAAGTCATCAGACATTATTTTTCAAATCATGTCTGAATATGACAGAAAAATCTCAGCAAAAGAAGATGTTGGGTAGTTATTTTTTGGAAGTTGTTTGTGTATTACTGTAAAACCAGAAATTTTCGCGAGCATTCAACTTTCACGAATTTCGCGAGGAGTCTAGATTCGCGAAAGTAAAATGCACGCGAAAGTTTATACATACACAACTTTCTTGAATGCCAGTACGAGACCGTGTACTAGACAAGTCACAAAATTTAGCAAAGATACACAAGTATTAGTGCACATTTGATGAAACAGTGTTTCAGAGGCATAAAAACAAATATTCTCTGTAAATTGTTGTGATAATTCATTAAATGAAACACCCAAATGCCTCTTCCTAGCAATTTTGCTACATTTTATATTTTTCAAGGTCGGTGATTCGCGAAAGTTTCATGCACGCGAAATGACCGTTGGCTCCTATTCACGAAAGTTTCATGTCACGAAAATATAGTGTTTTACAGTAATCTATTTATTTATAATCTTTTTTTGTTAATCTATTATTCATGTCTTCATTCATTTATTTATTTATTTCATGTATTTATTTATTTTGTGTGTATTCATTTATTTTGTATATGTCGATTTATTGTACATTTCAGATGGCAGTGCCAGCGAAACAGCACCATCATCACCACAAACGAACAAACAAAATGAATTCAAGTTAGACAATGAGGAGGAGGAGAACGATGACAAAGAAAATCTACCTGGTCCTATGACCTCATCACCCCTTCCGAAAAATGCTGCTGAGACGACATCAAACAATTTGAAACGAGGCAGACCTAGCGAAGACAGTAACGTGGATGACTTTGATGTGATAGAAACACTTGACATGAGTGACATCTCAGATAGTGGGAGAGGGGGTAAGAGGAGTCGGAGGAAAGCCGCGGCGGTGGCGGTTGCTAAGCAACGGGACATGGTGGATGATGATGGGGATGACACCGATGAGAGTCAACAAAACAGATCCAAGAGGAGGAAAAAGAGTGAGGATGATGAGGATTTTGATGCAGGTAAATGTCAGATTTAAACTGGAATACATGTATGCTACCGGATTTAGCAAAACCAGGCACTTCATGGCAGACATCAAAGTTCAGATTATTGCAGTATCAAAAAGAACACTTTAAAAACTGCATTTTGATACATGATTCACAAATGTTGAACAGTTATAACAAAAGTTGTGACAATTTCAATTTGATTTCTGTGCAGTGTTCAATGGGTGTTTTGTTGCTTTAAAGCCCGTTTTTTTAAAAACCGAACTGCCAACAAGCGCAGTGTTTTGCTAGGGTGGGTCACATATTAGGGTGGGAGCCAGGTGACCACCCCCCCCCCCCCGCCCCCTATTTTTCAAAGTAATGAAAATATGTGGGATTTTAGTGTGTTGCGAAAATTTGGACCCCCCCCCCCAAAAAAAAAAAAACACAACAACAACAACAAAAACAACAAAAACAAAAACACACAAACAAAAACACAACAAATTGAGTGACTGAGAGACTTTTCAGCAGATTATTTGCCCACAAATTTGGGCGTGAAAGTTTTTCTTGGCCGTGAAAATTTTCTGAGGCAATATTGTCTGCATGACTGTCCTCACTTTGATAAGGAAAACAATGTGATTACCCTGTATGGTATGGCTCAATTGTCAAGCAATCTTTGCAATCGCTGTACTCTACTAAATTCAAAATAAGTGGGTGATAGCTGCATCCTGTGTCTGAAACCTACAATACCATTACAAAATGCACCTTGAGCAATGGCCCAATTTCAAAGATTATTTGTTTATATTTCAAAAAAGTTTACAATGTATGAATCTGAAAGTTTGAACACTAGTTTTATCCACCTTTCTTTAGTTGGATGAACTCTGAGCAAAAACAGTTGATGTGCAAATAAAAAAAAAATGTAGACTTTACGAGTTAAAGGTAAATAGCATGATTGGAAGTAGTCCTCAACTTGGGTGAAACTATTCTAAAATCAAGAGGACAATGAAAGAATTCTGATGTGAAAATCTTGTGGCCAAATGTTGACTCATTCTAAAAGAACTCTTATCCAATGTGGCAGGCAAACATGTTGTGCAGCTTTCTCTGATATTAATTTTCTTGGGGCATTAGAGAAATTAGATACTGGTGTATTCATACTTGATTCTCCATAAATAAACAAATTAAAGACAAATCCTTCCAGCTGGGAGATGAACTCCAGCTGGTGTATATATTGGTATATATTTCAACTTATTTGGTTCTTGAGGTATTTTCAAGTGTTCTAATCGTGTCATTAGCCTTTAATGTTTTCCTATCTTTCCTCTATACAGGAGCAGCCGAGTTTGGGGATAGTGAGGAGAGTGGGCTTACCAACGATGACAGTAGAGGGGATGAGGACTTCTCTGTTAAAACCAAAAAGAGCAAATCTAAGAAGAAAAAGAAGGAGAAAGAGAAAGAATCAAAGACAGAATCCAAGAAGGAGGCCAAGAAGACCCAAGACAAATCAACCAGTAAACCAAAGGCACCAGCTAAAGGAAAAGGGCAGAAGACTGCTGTGAAAACAGGTGAAACTGAACACAATTTAAATTTTGTAAATGAAATAACTCTCTTTTAATCCTAAAATAGCAGTGTCTTTGAGACCCATCTCACAGCTGGAAGGGGTGGATTCCACCACACGTCGCCCAAGATGTTATGTACAAACCTGTATGGTTAATTACCCAGAAAAAAATTTCTTTGTAGGATTCTTAGAAAATCTACTTGAAAAAAAAGATCACACGATTTCATGTTTTTGAGCTACTTTTGGTGTGATATGCAAGTATGAAATTTTGCCTAACTCTGGAACCGTGTGCCTGGACGTTGCAAATTTGGTCTCAAAAGATGCATGGCATTTGAAAGGAAAAAGTCACGAAACACTAAAGAAACTACTTCACATGTTGCAGACATGACATGTGAAATGTCTGGTGGTGGGGGTGGATTCAACTCCCTGGACCTTTTGGGATTAAGGTGCCTAGGTCAGATGCAAAAGCCATACTTAAATCTAACAAAATATGATATCCTAAGTACAGCTGTGTATGAGATTGGCAAGGAAGAATGGTGATATTTCACTGGAACTAACTACAGTTCGTCGCCTGGCTGGCTGAAGGGCGTTAGCAAATGCTCTAAGCAGAAGAGCGTTAACAGTCCGGCTGGCAGGTCGTTAGCAGATGCTCTAAGCAGAAGGGTGTTAACAGTAAATTGCCTCTAATTTGAAACCCATAGGCTTATTCCACATTTTCGCCTTACATACTGATAGAAGGGTCTCAAAAGATCACAATACTTCGATTTCATGTGAAATAAGCCAATGGTTGTCATGTTACAAGCAATTTACTGTTAACGCCCTTCTGCTTTAATAGAGCATTTGCTAACGACCTTCTGCCAGTCGGACTGTTAACACCCTTCCGCTTACAGCATTTGCCAACGCCCTTCTGCCAGCCGGGCGACGAGTTGCCAAGCACTTAATAATAATGTAATGTATACATCTACTCAAAGTACTTGTTTAAATGTGTTTGTTATTGTTTATTTATGTTGCTAATCGCTATTATATTTCCTTATTTTCTTACGTTCATGTAGTTGAAACAAGCAAGTCACCTGCACCTCCCCTCATCAGACGTGGCCCTGTTGGCAGGGCAGGGCCCATGAAGGGCTTCACCCCACCCTCCTCTACACCATCAACAGGACTGAAGTCAGCTAAAAGTCTGGGATCACCACATGCAGGGATGGTGGCCTTAAAGAGACCTGCTGTTGTCTCTCCAGCAGGTAAGATGGAAATCTGTTAAGGTTCACAGTCAAGGAATGATGAAATCGTACCCTCTTTAACTGAAATCATTACAAGGGGCCTGAAGTCTGCAGTCTTTATTACTTGGTAAAGTGGCAAAATCATTTCTGTCTTGTAGTTTGTGCACCTTTATTACACCAATGAATCGGCAAATTAGGTATAATTTAAGTGTGAATATTGTGGAATATTTCCACCTGGGGAAAAAAATTACCGAAAGGAATAAGACAGACTTCAAATTCCATCAAAATTAATTTTTGAAATTTTCAGCTAAAGTATTCGTTTTGCCTACATTGTAGTATTTTTTGATGTAACTAT
>JZLH01S0606868.1:23570-33661 GCA_001188425.1 Eucidaris tribuloides | reverse complement strand
TGGTGCCTTCTCCCTTTAAAATTAGAGATGATATAGTTTTGTCAAATAATCTTTGCGAATTTTTATTTATTGAAATTATGTTCCCCAATCTTAAGAATATAATTGTTGGAATTGTGTATAGAGATCCCAATAACTCGATACAAGATTTTAATCATAATATTAATTCATGTCTTGAAAAGCTTTCTTTTGAAAATAAAAATATATATCTCATGGGTGATTTTAATGTAAATTTGCTGAATTACAGTGCAGTCAATTATGTTAATGATATTGTAAATATTATGTATAATAATTCATTCCGTCCTTTAATAGACAAGCCTACACGAATAACAACCACATCAGCAACCTTAATTGACAATATTTTGTCTAATGTACACTCTAATCAAATACAATCTGGCATATTTTATAATGATCGATCATTTGCCAATATTCCAAATAACAAATTTGTCTCTGAAACACCCAACCCCAAAATGTCCTGTTCATTTATATGTCAAACTGATCCCACAGCCTTAAATTCTTTCAAAAAAGACTTGTCTAATATTGAATGGAATGAAGTATTAATTTCTGATGATATTAATGATGCATATAACACATTTCTTGATGAATTTAAGAAAGCATATGAAAACAATTTTACAGTGAGAAAAGGGAAAAAACGACAAACTCCACGCAAACCTTGGATAACTTTTGCTTTACTGAAATGTATTAGAAAAAAAGACAAATGATATAAAAGGTTTTGTAAAAAAAAGAAGTGAGTCAGCAAAAAAAGAAATTTAAAACATATCGTAATAATTTCAACACAATTCTACGTAAAGCAAGAAAACAATATTACTGTGATTTACTGCACAAAAATAAGAATAACTTGTCAAAAGGGTGAAATATTATTAATGATTTACTTGGAAAACGTACTAAGCATAATTTGTTACCATGTTATTTTATGAAGAATGACCATAAATTGACTGATTCCCAAACAATTGTAGAAGAATTTAATTCATTTTTTTTTCAAACATAGCAACAAATATCAAACTGGATCATGTACATAAGTTTACCAACATTTTTCTTCATTTCTTCCCCTCGAAATGTCAAAATTCTATATTTTTCAACCCAACTAATGAAGATGAAATCATTAAAGTTGTAATGCAGTTAAATCAAGCAAAAGTACAGGCTTTGATGGAATCAGTCAATTTATGGTCAAGCAGGTTATACATCACATTTCTAAACCTCTTGTTCACTTATGTAATCTCTCAATTTCTTCTGGTAAAGTTCCCCAAAACATGAAAGTGGGTAAAATCATTCCAATATTTAAGAAAGGCGACCCTCATTTATTTTCAAATTATAGGCCCATAACACTTCTCCCTTGTTTCTCAAAACAGTGGCGTAATGAGCGAAACGATTTGGGGGGTCATAAACGAATATCAATGAGAAAGGCGTGTGTGTGTGTGTGTGTGTAGGTGTGTGTGTGTGTGTGTGTGTGTGTGTGTGTGTGTGTGTGTGTGTGTGTGTGTGTGTGTGTGTGTGTGGTGTGTGTGTGTGTGTGTGTGTGTGTGTGTGTGTGTGTGTGTGTTGTGTGTGTGTGTGTGTGTGTGTGTGTGTGTGTGTGTGTGCCACACCCTCCCTTGCTAAGCAATAAAATAGAGTTTTGTATTGGGTTGCCATAAGCCCATAAGGCGATCCTTGAGCGACCGTAGTGAGCGAGCGGTTTAGGGAACTTTTCAATCATTTGTCAAGATAAATATGCTTAGGATGTGAAATCTAACTCAAAATTAGAACTACAAAGGTATCTCAAAAGTGTTTGTATGACGTTGAGGATTAATGGTGTATCGTGATTGGCATATACCAACTCAGCATCCGCAATGTATGTATTTCCCTCAAATAATGCATATTCTGAGATGGAAAGTATACGTTACACAGCTGAAACTTGTGATTAACTGTATAATGTGACTTGTCGCCAAAAAACGCACCATTAAGCTGCAAAATAAATATAATTGTGTTTTCCATATGCGGTGTATAAATTGTCTATATGATGGACAAAGCAAACCCATCTAAAACTCCGCTCACAAGTTTCGACGGTCACATACATGTAAGCCGTAATCATGAAAAGAGATTAAATCGACCTCCAAAACAGTGTTTATTCATGCGCGATGCACATTGAAAACACTGTCCTTTGCGGGGCTTAAAGGTAGAATCAAAATTTCACAGGAAACTAATGCTAGAAATCTGTTATTAAAATGTGGAACAGTGCCTTCACTTAATCCTTCTTTTCAGGGCAAGTGTCCTTGCCTGGCACTTCATAATCTGCAGGTAACAATCGGTTGTTTTGCAGCAAGAATTTGTGACGTAAGACCTCGTTTCTCCGGCACATTTTCCAACTCCCGCAAAAACATGGTTAAAAAATACTCAAATTCGGACGATTGGTGGATAGATTAATGTATGGCCTTCCACAAAACCTCAAATCCCCTTATCGAGTTGTTCATCGTATGCAGCTTCTGGTGTTGGTATTCTTATTTTGGCGCGACTGGCATGACTGGCCCAGGTCCTTATCGATGCGTACAGTGGCGACCGAAATTATGTCACGTTTCAAACGCGTTTACCGAAACGCGTTTCGTGAAATGATGTTCAAACGCGACGAAACGCAAAGCCAGCGTAGAAAATGCGTGCCTTGCGTTTATTGAAACGAATTCGTTTCTGGAATCGCGTTTGTAGCCATTCGCAACGTGACGATACTTTCGGTCCCCACTGTTCGGGTGGCAAAGAGCTCTTCTCAATGCATTTACGCAAAACCCACGATTGCGGCCTATTAGTATACTAGTATATGTTTTTCCGTTCATTATCAAACAGTTTTCATACAAAAATGAAAATTATCAAATCAAATTAGTCACGGTGATGCGAACACTTAGTCCAACTTCGTCTTATGTCAACCAGTTTCACAACATTTGCGATCTGTGTAACGCTGTTTCGCGCTGATTTGTCAATTACAATTTCAATTCACTTTCTAAACACACTTTTAAATTTTACGTGAATAATCACACACATTTATCCAGACCCACAAGCAGTCACAAATATACTGTATATACACGTGACGAAAAAACAAATATGATAACTTGACACACAAACATACAGCTATAGACATAGCATACGTATGGGACTAATTGGGATGGAAATTTATTGAATTTGCATTAAAACTTAAAGGCAGTGGATCTCATTTGCCAACATCCCCGCAGACCACGAAAAGATAACCCATGCCCCTAGGCTATTGATGAAAGGCATGTCTGTGAAATCTGGGGGTCAGTGATTGTCTAGAATTTGAAAAATGCAAAAGAAAAACACTAGCCGTTTATTATGACGTTTGTTGTTAGTTGCTCATACTAGCACGCTTGTTGAATATTTCTATTTTCATATTATTTTTTTATGATAAATTGTATCCATTTGTAATCATTTGCATATTCATTCTGAATATTGCGGAAATAAATGAAATTAATTTTTGAAAAAAAAATCAAATTTCCAAATCCATTACAAAAAAATCGCTATTACCTTTGTGTTATCAAAAGAAAATGCATAAAAATAATATTTTTAATGTTAATATTTTCAATTTGTTATGATTTATATCATGATATCAGGGACTGCGCTTTGTAAACGGTTGTCTATTTAACTGTAGAATAGTTACAAATAATTATGAGGAATATGATTATGAAAAAATATCATTTTACAAAATCTGCATTCAGCCTCTCTGTACCTTGATCAAATTTCGTTTGGGGGGGGGGGGGTCAAGCGCACCCCCAAAACCCCCATCTGTACGCCAGTGTCTCAAAATTACTAGAAAAATTGATTTATAATAGGCTTTTATGTCACATTAATAGGAACACCTTATTTAACAATTCACAATATGGTATTCGAATAAATTCCTCATGTGATCTTGCCTTAATTGATCTTCATGATCATATTCTTAATAACTTAAACAATCATTTACATTCAGTTGGTATATTTCTTGACTTATCCAAAGCTTTTGATGTTATTAATCACAATATCCTTCTTGCTAAAATAATTATTTTTTTGTACGTGGCATTGCATGTAATTGGTTCCAAGATTATTTATCAGATCGTTTTCAATATACAATATACAACAATTTTGTTTCTCAACATACGAGGGTCCAGTATGGAGTTCCCCATGCAGGGCTCCATACTAGGACCACTCCTATTTTTTTATTTATATTAATGATCTCTGTCGTGTTTCACCATTTTTCCATTTTGTCCTCTTTGCAGACGACACAAATATAGCTTCTCATAATGATTTTGATGTACTCATTAGAAAGACAAATGAAGAGTTTATAAAAGTTACAAGTTGGTTCCATGCTAATGAATTGATAATTAATTTTGATAAAACCAATGTTATGTACTTTAGTAAAGAAAATATAAAACGTAATATTACTGATGTTAAAATATACATAGACACAACTTGTTTAACTGTTTCAAAATGCGTCAATTTTCTTGGTATTTTATTAGATGATTCATTATCTTTCAATAATTATCGTGTATCTGTTATCAATAAGATCTCAAAAAATATTGGTATTCTATGTAAGTTACGTTCAGTTTTGCCTGAACGAGAATTGTTTATGATGTACAAATTGCTTAATATTGCCATATTTACAATGTTGTACATGTAATATCATTTAGGCGAGTGTTGGAACAACAAAATTGGAACCATTTCATAAGTTACAAAAGAAAGTACTACGAATATGCACAAATTCTTCACACCAAGCTCATTCTCGTCCCTTATTCTTTCGTTTAAATACTTCAAATATCTACGATATGCATAAACTACAAATAGCAACATTAATGTTTCGTACAATTCATAATACTGTCCCAAATAATATCTCTGAAATGTTTATTAAGAACAAATTTATCCATACTCATAACACTCGCTCAAATGATAAATTTCATTACCAAAAAGCTCAAAGTCAATCATTACTTAATTCGGTTCGCCACAGTGGTCCACGTGTCTGGAACGATATTTCAAATGATTTAAGAACATGTACTACCTTAACCTCATTTAAAGCTAAATTTAAAAAAAGTATTTATCAACTCGTACACAGATTAACTCTTAGAGTAATATTTATCGTTATGTTTATAATTCCCCCCACCCTGTGTGCTGTTAGCGTGTCTAAGTGCGGTGTGTGTTGCGTGTGAAGTGTGAGAATAATTTTTGTATTTTGTATATGTATTTTGAATTGTAGTTGTTTACATACCAGTACACGTTGTAATGTTTATTATGTCTATGGGGACTACGGCCCACAGGTTGTCAAACTTTTTGTAGTCTCCCTATTTTCTTGAATCATGCATTTGTGTACTTTTTACATTATGTTTATTTTTCTTGTATTTGTTGTTTTATGATTGAGAATATGAGTAAACTGAACTGAACTGATATAATCGGCATTTCTTATTATCACCGGCGTGATGACTTTGTGGTTAGAGCGTCCGTATCACCATAACTTTTTAACTAATGGTTTGAGCAAATAATTTGGCAAGAGTGTTCCTGCACTCATTGACTAACTTCTGTGTGAAGATCAGTGATCCGTCAAGTCATGCATGAGTGAACAAATTAAAGGCAAAAAATGTCACTTTTCGAAATTGGGGGGGGGGGGGATTTGTGATACAGGATTTTGACAAATTCTGTTTTGGTGAATGATTTAGCGCTATTTATGCTTGTCATTTATCGTTTGACCCCATTACACCTCCCCAGATACTTTCCACATATTTTACTGTTCAGTGTGCTCAATTTAAAAAAAAATCATCCTTCCTAAATTTTGAAATCGTAAAATCCATTAAGTTCAATAAAAAAAATGATATCGGATATTTTACAGCAAAATATTGGCACATGTTTGTACGAACATAAAATGTTGTAACCTTGTCATGGATGAGTGAGCACACTTTATTAATAAGGCAAAATATACAATTTTTAACGTTATTTTGGCATAATTAATGACACCTGTTACATTTGAAAAGTTACAATTTTGCCTTTAATGCATGCTCACTCATGTATGACCTGACGGATTAATAGCATTTTCACACAGAAGTCAATGAGTGTAAGAACACCCCTATGAAATTGTTGTGTTCAAACTTGTTTCGTTAAAAAGTTATGGTAATTTGACGGGGGCCGAGGGCTTACTTTTTGTGTTGTGTTTATATCGCTGTTAAAGGTATTAGCCAACATTTACCACAGTTAAAAAATCTGAGCTACATGATTTCCCATGCCACCATTGTCTTTGATAAGGTCTAAAAATGACGCCCTGAAAAGTTTATTTCAAAGTGATTATTTAGTGCTTCAAAAAAGTGAAAATCGTAAGTTGATTGGATTCACCTGCCCTATTTTCTCCCATAGACTTACTGTGTGTACACCTAGGCTATTTAAACTCGCCCCGAGTTTTAATTGTTTATTCATGTACAACTTGCTATTGGCACTGTAACTTTCCAAACTTTTGTATTCTAGGGTGTTTATTTGTCCATATGAACACTACTATGTAGTTCAGATATCAAAGTTTGACAATTTTTTAAATTGAAGCTCCACAATGTTAGCCTATCACTTTAAAAGAAATAGACTCTTTACAAACTGCAATCATGGACCTACTAACGAACAATAATCCATCCCTTTTCTACCCTTAAGATTACTCTTACCACTAATGTATTCGGTAAAGTATTATGTCTTTGACAGGTCAAACTTGAAGTGAAGTGAAGTGAACTGAATAAACATGTTGCATGAGATGCTGCATTCCAAAAATGAAAATTTCACTATTCTTCTCGGCGTTCTGGATCAATGACATTCATGCCCAGACGATTTTTCGGTCCAAACGAGAATATGTACCAACCTAGTTTCATGACTTGAATAAACTCAGGAAGGTGATTGCTCCAGCGACAGTTTCATATCTCAGAAGACAAACGGTAAGGATAAGGGTTGCCATTGGGTTTCCAGTTCAAAATAGGGTTAGGGGTTGAGGTTGAGGTCAGGGTATAAGTACCTGAAATAATTGTCGGAGCAATTGTCGCCGTAGCAAATGTCGGACAGGAAGCATGGATTAGTTCAAACGACGTCAAACGTACAGCAGTGCGAAATAAAGTTCATCAAGTTTTGGACGAATCATTCTCGACTTAAGATTTTCAAGGCTTTCTAAAATGTCTTATATCAGATGCAGACTATTAGAGTAGACACTAATTTTCAAAGTTTTGATTAATTAGTTCTTAAGTGTCTCTCTGTTAATTCTATATGGCGCCCTCTCTAGGTGGCAACACTTGTGATGCCACATTGACTTTGAATAACGTTTCATTAAAAGGCCCTGCAACCAAATGTACATGTATATCGTCTTCTGTTTATGCCTAGTTTTTGTACAACACCAAAACACTAAGCATTTCGTGTAATATGCATTATCTACATGTATTTCAAAAAAAAATTAAAACAATTTTCTGCACGATGCTACGCCCCACCTCTAAAAAAAGAAAAGAAAAACCCGAAAAACAACAGGAGGTGTTTCATAAAGCTGTTCGTAAGTTACGAACAACTTTACGAACGACTGGTGATCGAAACTTTTTGGGTGCTAATTACATGTAGTTTCTTATACATTTACATGTAGCACAAGAAGGTATCTCCAGTCGTGCGTAAGGTCGTTCGTAACCATAGAGTTGGATTACTTCCAACTCTATGTTCGTAACTTACGAATAGCTTTATGACCCCCCCCCCCATTGACCTGTTGGAACGTCATCATCCTGTTGCACTTTCGCTAAGGTTCTGGTGAAATGCTGTGTAATTTTTACGCCTTCACAGTTTGCTATTACTATGTATACCTACCTACAAAAGAATCACATTTCACACAATATCCCCCTTCGACTGTCTTTGAATCACAGTCGTCATGTCGGAATAATGCAGTAATCGGTGGAACACGAATTAAAGATGATATACAGAAGGTTTTTAAAGAGGTGGAGCTTAGCATCGTGCGGAAAAAAAATATTTAGAAAAGATATGATACATATTTTCACGAAATAAGTAGTCATTTGGTGCCAGTAGGCATCAACAGAAGTCAACATACATTTGGGTTGCAGGGGCCTTTTAAGCCTTTCAAGATGGAGTACGGTGCTGTTAAGCGTAGATTCCCTACGCTTCGATTGCTGTGGAGGCCCAGAACAGGTGCAGAAAACAGCTGCATCCGCGACTGCCGAAGATTCACATCAGCTTACAGGTCTTTTCCGCCATCTAAGTTGGGATGTATCCAAGTGTATGGTTAGGGTCCTCTGCAAAGTTCGTACCTAAGACCATGTTCTACAACATACACTATCAGCTTGTCAACATCAATCTTCCATAATTCATAACACACATTTCATACATCAGCAAAAGAGACTATAAACCCATGCATACTCTCTGTTCCAGAAGCAGTCGCAGCATCAAGACTGGGAGGGAGGGGCGGCATGGGGAGCAAATCCCCCAGTCCCCCCCCCCGAAATGTTGAAGACTAAAAAAAAAATGTATAGTAAAATGTAGGCCCCAAGTTTAAAAAAAATGATGTCAAATCATCATATTCAAGCCGGTAAACTGCTTTGAAATACCATTTTCACTCTTCATGTTTGATTTTTTTTTTTAACTCTGTCCTTGTTATTATAGCTCCCTCGCATACTAGTACTTTGCAGGCGTGGATCTACTGGGTGTGTGTGTGGTGGGGGGGGAGAACCCGGGGCTCAAGCTCCCCCCCCACAAAATCGGACGAAATAAGGTTTTTAAATAAGAATAATTAATTAATCAATAAAAAATTAGTTGATAAACTAGAATCAATCTAGCAAACATTTTAATACATGTATTGATAAGATATACACACTTCACTCCCTCGCAAATAATGACTATTCAAATACAATTTTTCACACACTTTCTGTGCATCTGTTTGAAATCCTGACCAGGGGCGTCGATCCATGTTTCGGATTTGGGGCAAAAGTGAAAAAATGTCCGAAGTTTTCGCCAAATTGTAATACAGAATTTTGCGCGCAAAGCGCGCCAAAAAATTGACAATTTTGTTTGTTTGATAGTATTTTTATGCCGTGTTTAATGGTTTTATAGTGCTTCCCAATGCTTTTTAAAACATGTATTTACATTGCATAGTTATGAATTTTTCAAGTGTCAAAATTATTGGATGGGTGGCAAATTGATATGCCGTTTGCCCCGACCCTATATATTTTCATTGCGGGCGATCGCCACCCTGCCCCCCCCCCCCTTCCAGGATCGACGCCTCTGATCCTGACTACGAATCCCTGATAATCTTGATAAAAATATACCTTTAAATATGTATTTAGGCCTATTACAGCCTTCCGGTTGCTAAGCGGTTTCTCCCTCCGTTGTTAAGCAAAATTAATTGGATTACGTAACAGGACGGCGCGGACATTGCACAGAATCAAATAAACTCCAGAAAAGGGTCGAATTAAAAAAAACCCGTGTATAAAAATGATGCGCCTTTTTTGAAAGTATCGTGTACGCACAGGTTGTGGAAAGTGTGAATTTTATCGTAGTGAAAAAATCAGGAGAATCGATGAAAGACTGACCTCCAAAATGATTCGGTTTTATTACAGAAGTACGTCGGTTAATGGACATTTTTTGATATTTCTGGTCATTTGTACAATTTAAAACTTCCATATCGTATTAGACACGAATGTTTTGTAGATACATTCCAAATTTCAGTTCAAGATAATTTTGCAAACGCTCCTGTTACAGCTTTTACCCTCGCTAAGGCGAATAGATTTTTTTTGGAATGTGTTTGACAACGTAGACCTCACCGGGGGAGCCTACCTTTTCTTGTACGCGGGATTCATTGCACTATCGCATGCGATCTACGCCTCTGGGTTGCACTTTTCCTGGTGAAGACGACACAAATGGCTAAACTGTACAAAATTGTCAATGCCCGCCTCAGTCTCAATCTACCAGGAGTATTTTACACATTGAAATAATCCATAAAGTGTACAATTTAGAATCTAGTTCAAAAGTTAGGTAATAATTTGTGGGAAAGTGTGTTTGTTTTCGGGCATATTTCACACGTCAAATGGTTCGTGTGAAAATGCGTTTTTATGCCTCCGCAA
>JZLH01S0606865.1:40484-57072 GCA_001188425.1 Eucidaris tribuloides | reverse complement strand
GGGGGGCACCCAGTCGCTCAGTCCGAAATTGCATTTTTCAGATGGTGGATTTAGCGCTGGCGACGCTAAGCGTGGCGATAGGCGGAAGTTTGACCTTGTCAAGGTTTTCGTGTTGTTAATTTTTGTGTCAAATGTCCCCAATATCAATAATTTCTGTAATAAAAAAAAGAAATCGTGCATTTATTTAGTGTTATATTAGGACCGTGGATTTGTATAGCCAATGAGCTGACCCACGGTACGCCACTGGAAACTACTATCACCAGTCAACTGCTTTGACTAAGTCTATTGCCTTGATTTACTTTAAAGTAGAATGAGCGTACTCTAGAGGTAGAGAAAGTTGGAGAGCGAGTCTACTCTGGAGGTAGAAAAAGTTACATGCTCTGGAACCGAGACTAGTTATGATATGACAAATTCGTATCGAAATATCTCGATAGTTGCGTACCACGAGATCGATCGATCAATCAGTCTAGTAGCATATACACTGTAATTAATTCTTCTTCATTGGACCTCTGAGGATTGAAGAAGATAGGAATCTCCTGTGCCACGATGTAATCTTTATATCTGATATGTTGACTTTACCCCAACGTTGGTTGCGATAAGGGTTTCCCCGTTCCATCGGCTGAAGTTAAATATTAAAGGGATGGATCAACAGAATAAAAATCGCGTATAAAGGTAGCATGCATAAAGTTATGGTGGTGCAATAGGTGCATATCTTACCGTTTTTTTATGCCTCCGCAACGAAAGTTGCCGGAGGCATTATGTTTCGTGTTGTCCGGTCCGTCGCGTCCGTCCGTCCGTCCGTCCGTCCCGCCTATCCGTCCGTCCGTCGTCGCGTTCCGTCCGTCCCGTTACCGGATCAATCGTTACCTGCGATAGACTTAAGAAGCCGCGATTCGATGTTGATGTAACTTAGACCAAGTATGTACTAGGGGCAAAATGCGATTAGATTATTGCAGGTGAAAGGTCAAAGGTCAACGAGGTCACACAGGCCCGTAAAAATACATGTATGTCTGATTTGGGCTCGTTACGGCGCATAAAGTTGTGAACGGCCAGTACAGATTTCTGATGTAACTGGTGAAGTATGTATTATGAAGCAAAATGAATCTGTTAAATTTTTGGGGTTTCAAAGTCAAAGGCCACCGGCCTAAAAATATGTTGACTTGATCTTGCTTGGTTACCGCGATAATTTGGGAATGCCGGATCGGATTTTGAGTAAGCTTGGGTGAAGTATGTATTATGAAGCAACAATGAACTGATTAGATTTGGGGGTCAAAGGTCAAAGGTTAGTGGGCCTAAAAATATGTCATGATTTGGCTCGTTACCTGCCTAATAACTTTTGAATGAAAATTGATTTTGATTTAACTGTTGAGTTTGTAGTTATAAGCAACATGAACTGATGTAGATTTGGGGGGTCAAGAGGTCAAAAATGTCAAAGGTCACCGGGCCTAAAATATGTCTGGCTTGGGCTCGTTACCGATAATTTGTTAAAATGCCAGTTGGATTTGATGTACATGGTGAAGTATTAATTAGATGCACAAGTGAATGATTGATTTTTTGGGGTTGAAAGGTCAGAGGTCCAAAGGTCACGGGCCTAAAACATGTCTGATTTTGGCTCGTTACCACAATAACTTCAGAAAGGCAATTTGGATTGAAATGTAACTTGGCTGAAGTATGTATATCGGCAACCAATAACGAATAGATTTTGAGTTGAAAGGTCAAGGGTCAAAGTCACCGAGGCCTGAATAGATGTCTGATTTGGGCTCATACCATGTTAACATTAACAGATGGCTGGTCGCGATTTGATGTTACTTGGGTGAAGTATGTATTATAAGCGGTACCAATGAACAAATCACGATTTCAGGGCATTAAATGGTCAAAGGTATGAAGGTCAACAAGGCTCTATACTTAAGTGTCTTACCACGATAACATGAAAACGGCTTATCGATATTGATGCAACTTGGGTGAAGTTAAAGTGTATAAAGGTACCAATGAACTGATCATATTTTGGGTTTAAGGGTCAACAGGTCAGAAAAGGTCACGAGGACCCATACTTAATATCTTTACAACGATAACTTGAGACGCTTAATCGGATATTGATGTAAATCTGGTGAAGTATGTATTATGGGGCATAGATAAGATTTCAGAGTGAACGGTCACAAGTTTATGATGAACCGTACATTCATAGTTTGGAATTGGACGGGGAGCGGAGGCATACCCCATCGGCTGCGGCGCAGCCGAATTGCTCTAGGTTTTCTTCCATTTTCCTCAAGTTCCTCGTTTAATTCTGTCTCGAAACTAGCGTATTTTTGTAAAACTTCTACTATTGTGCTCAATATAGTGTGCGTTTGCGTTTGTATGTGTGTTTTTTCCCCCTGATATTTCTTGCGATAAAAAAGGTAGAGGTGCACTAATAATGTATGTTCATTTCAGATCCATTTAATCAATCAATTAATTAAATAAAAATATTTTAAACAAACCAAAACCAACAATCTTCGAACACGGGCCACTGACGTCTGTGCCATACAATCGAATCTAAACAAGAAATGACTAAACCGCTTAAACTGGGGTTAAAACCAGGGTTTTTAATAAAAAAAAAAAAAACCTGTACGAACTGTGAAAAGAAATATTCAACATCCTTGGCGTTAAAACTCGAAGGTAATACTAATAAGGAGCATTGTTTCGATACCAAAGAAACACGAAGAGTTTGAATTGTATCCTCTCAGAATCATTTTATAAAGGGAGAATGAGCCAGCAACTAACAGGCATAAGTTAAGAAACAGCGCTAGAAACTTAAAAAGATGGTATTCCAATTCCATATGTGGTACTGGCAGATGTGAAAATTTATACTCCCTACTTGGTGTTCAATATAGGCAACATGCTTAAATCAGGGTAAAATTGAACGCCACTATTTTGTCAGTATTTTTTGTTGGTGATGACGAGTTTTGTCACTTGTCAGTGCTGACGAACTTGTTTTGTTTTGTATGGTATGGTATGGTACGGTATGGTATGGTATGGTATGGTATGGTATGGTATGGTATGGTATGGTATGGTATGGTATGGTATAGTATGGTATGAAATGAAATGAAATGAAATGAAATGAAATGAAATGAAATGGAACGGAATGGAATGAAATGGAATGGAATGGAATGGAATGGAATGGAAATGGAATGGAATGGAAATGGCAACGTATTACGCACCCCGTGTGCGATGAATAATTTTGGGATGTTGCATCCGCAACTCCCTGATCTTATTCTTAGCATCTTTGGTATATACCAGAGAGGTGGAAGCAGCTTTGCCATGGTTTTTCCTTTCGCCGAATTATTTGGCCTTGAGCCCATCACCTGTCCATCTTGTTGGTAGCCAGAGTAAATTTGACTGGGGGCAAGGAAAGAACTAATTATTCGCTTCGATAATTTGCGACTCGTCAGACATCCACGCCTGTCAAAATTGTTCAACCAAACACTGATACGATTGCACAACTTGAGGTTTATTGGCGCTTGGTGTCCATCCTTTTGGTCTTACCGGGGTCTTACCGTGGTCTTACCATTTTGGCACGCTCAAAACATTATGCCGTAACCCTAGTCTCATCAGTTAATCATAATCTTGGATCCTAAACCGGAATCCTAAACCTATATGCTTCGTATAACTCTATACCAGATGACCAAATGTTCAAAAGAGCAAATCTGTATAGAGAGCGAGAGCTGAACATGACGAAGGCTATAGAGTAGGGGAATTAGATCATTAAAAACTCTCTTCAAAGGATAGGTCTAGTCTTTAGAGAGAATATATTTTTGGGCTCAGTTTATGAACTTTATGATAACGATGTTCGACGAAAGAGATGATGATTGGATGTGTGGTGGAATTGCTGGTGGTCCAGGTGTTGGTATAATTGTGGCAGTGGTGGTGGATAGTGGTGACAAGTTATGGGCGATGGTGGGGGTGTAGTGGCGTTGGGGCAATGAAGGAGATGGAGGAAAACGGTGATAATGGTACGTACTCTGTGATGATGAGGAAGAAAAGTGAGATGAAAAAAGATGCAGATGAGGATACAAATGCAGATGATGGCGATGAATGACGATAGTGATGATTATGATGATGGTGATGATGGTGATGATGACGATGGTGATGATGGTGATGATGACGATGGTGATGGTGGTGATGGTGATAATGCTGGTGGTGATGATGATAGTGATGATGATGATGATGGTGATGGTGATGGTGGTGATGGTGATGATGATGATGACGATGACGATGATGATGATTGTGATGATGACTGTGATGATGGCGGACGAGGTGATGGTGATGATTATGATGGAGATGATTGATGATGATAACGATGTTGGTGATTGTTGTGATGTTATTTATGATGATAGCGATGGTGATGGTCATGGTGTTGATGCTAAGTACATTATTGGAATGTAGCCCTTAAAAGCGTCAAATTTACTCCTGAGTAAAATCATACTGACGTGTTTATTAGCTCAAGTGTCTTCCAAGCTCTCCGTCAGTTTACCCGCGAATTCTTACGTCATTAACACTCCAACCACAATACACCGTACGCGACAGGGTTCGCCAAATATTATTTCATGCTCCTTCCACTCTAGAAAGGAACAGACCTCCACGAAATTCCTGTTTCTTATTCCAGTTGATTGCTTCCGGGATAAATCCAGCTTCCAGAACCGCGCAATGATCACACACACCCTCCAGCGCAGCGTGTTATAAGCATTATGGATTAATACTAAAATACCATAACGCGCTGACGTAAAATGTTGCGAGGACCACCTCTTGGTTCGGACGGGGCCTGGCAAAAAATAACATTGGTAAAACCCTCTTTCCCAGGAGGGGGATAACGTCGTTGTAACAGCGTTCTAAGTTGCAGCCTATGAAATATTTGTTATTGGAATTACGTCATGGCTTTTACCCGTCAACCGCGCCCCGTCATCAAACGCACATCACGGACCAAAATGGCTGGATAAATAAATTGTCGAACGTGGCAATTAACGACGAAATAATAATTATGGTCACTTTAACAGACGGTTTTTGCATCCTGCCTTTAAATAAACAAAGTTGACATTTACTGTAGAAGAATGAAGAGTGTACGAACTTCTGCAAAGTTTAATTTAACCCATACCCGTTTCCTGAATGTATTCGTAAAATAAAGATGAGAACAACAAATTATGCGCGTCAGACATCACACCGCTGATATAGGTTACGAGTTTACTATTCCCGTTACATTTCGTGGCGCTAATTACGATAACGATACAACTGATATCACTCAAATCGATCTCAATCTATTATATCGATTACATTGTAAGTTGGCGCGTCTTTTTTTTCCGTAAACTGTATGTAACTATACAAATTAATACGTCAAACGATCGCGAGTTGGAGAAACTCATTCTGGAATTGGATATCTCAACTTCACGATTCTTATCGGAACAGTGTTTGACAAGAACCGAGCATATGCGGCAGCCGAGTTTCCTCGATAATAAATAAAGAAAAAGGAAACGAAGTTATCTATATCAGCAAAGAAAACAAACTTGGGGAGTTGATACGAGGACAAATGGATATAGATCTGATATTGCAATTGGCTTTGAACATGTAGGTATAGAGTGACCTACATGTACTTTCTTCATTCTGGAATATCCGTTTTAGGATATAAATGCACGATGGCCTTCGGATTTGAACGGATGTCTCTGGAGTTTAAGGATTTTTTTTTCTGATTATGTGGGACTACATGTATGTTGGGTAACTTTGAACTTTAAATTTATGTAAACTCACGTTGAAGTGTCCTTAGACATACTCCTAGAAGAAAAAGTCAGGTTTTTACATAGAAATGTATTGTTTATACAATAATTTCGAAAAAAAAACACACACTCATCACGCGCATCTAAATCAACATTTAAAAGGGTCGAGGAGTGACCATACTTTCTAATTGTTGCATTTAACTTTTAACCAACTTTATAAATGTTCTTCTACCTCCATGATCCAACTGGACAAAACATTTAGAAAACGATGGTCTCTCACCTGCTCTTTTAAATATTGAACATTTCACTAGAGTGTATCCAAATTCACAATTTTGCGTGTTGACTATAAATGAACAACATAATTCGTCGCTCGGCTGGCAGAAGGGCGCTAGCAAATGCTCTAAGCAGAAGGGCGTTAACAGTCGGGCTGGCAGAAGGTCGTTAGCAAATGCTGTAAGCAGGAGGGCGTTAACAGTAAATTGCTTGTAACGTGACAACCATTGGCTTATTTCACATGAAATCAAAGTATTATGATCTTTTAGCTCCTTCTATCAGTACGTAAGGCGAAAATATGGAATAAGCGTATGGATTTCAAATTAGAGGCAATTTACTGTTAACGCCCTTCCGCTTAGAGCATTTGCTTATACGACCTTCTGCCAGCCGGACTGTTAACGCCCTTCTGCTTATTTGCCAACGCCCTTCTGCCAGCCGGGCGACGAATTATCTCCATGACAAATTCACTTTACAATGGGAATACGCAGCAGTGACACTCTCAGAAAAATCGGAAAAACAATGAACAAAGTTACTGAGTTTGGAAAATTGTTAGGATCAGTACAATTTGGCAACAATACTGTTGTCCTACACGAACATCCCTTCATTTGTTTTGAATCCAGTTTTTAGATGTAAAAACAAATGTACCCAAATTTTACTAAATTTTCATTTTTTTTTTCTGAAAGAAAAAGGCATGGAGCTAGCTCCATGCTCTGACAATATACACTATTTATGTTCAACTTCAGACTAACTCTTCCCTGCAGTTGTAAAGTAAGTGTGTTGTAAAGATTCAATAAAATGAAAATGTAGTAACATGTCATAAATGTTCCGTTGTTCACAATAAATACCACATTGTTGCCAATTTTTCCAATGATCTGTGAAATTTTCCCCAAATACTATCTCTGTTCTCATGTGTCCGATTTTTTTCAAACTTTTCTCAAACTAACGGATCAGTGATCCGTTCCCCTGATTTTTCTGTTATCCAAAAATACATCAGACTAGGATTTCCCTTTAAAAATGCATTTTACGCGGTTTTTACTTCTTATAACATCTGCGGAAGATCGACCCCTTCTTGCCTGTCAATCAAATTGGCCACACGTGGTTAATATAAATCCTCATTACGTAAGGACACGTCACATTCGGCGTGACACCTGCCGAGAACCAAACTACGCCCTTTCAAACCTAATTTATGTAACGAATGGCAGTCAAAGCTAAAACCAACAAGTGAAGGTTATAGGGGGAGGTTGTGGAGGGGAGGGGTGTCAAGGGACACCCCCTCCTCCCAAACTGTCGGAAAATGCCCTTTCCGACATCATTTGACATTTTGGTCCAAAAATAAGAAAAAAATCATTGCAATATTGTCATGTAGTTTCAGAGTCTGCACATCTTTTGGTCATATTCACATTTCATGAATTTTTTTACAGACGGCTTTTAAAAAACACCCCGCGTCTTCCCATGAACTTCTTAAGTTCCACAGTTTTTTTTTAAACCTCATTTACTTTTTACGGCTCATTTCGAATCAAGAAATTATACAATCTTGTTAAGTTGTTTTGTATGATAATCTGAGACTTACGGAACGAATTGAAATAGTATTCGTGCACTATTTATAAAGTCAAAACTTGGAGACAAGATGTAGGCCTACATGTAATAAATGAACAACCGAATAGAACCGAATAGTTCACCTTCGCTGTAGCAAAAGATCAGACATGTACATATCATTAAGATTTAAATAAAAAACAGCTCATGACTCGTGAGCGAACGATTCAATTTTTAGGATTAATGTGGTAGTCCGAATATGTAGGATATTGACACATTTATATATGGCATTTATAACATAACTTTAAATATGACATTACTAACATTACTTTTTGAATCATTGGTTAATAAATATCGATGTATAAAAATGTGGGCCTATTGTTGCCAGAAACTTCTTCACACTCTCTTTGTCATTACGTGACCAAACGATCAAATATATGCCGAATTTACCTCATGTATGTAAAATGTAAGAAGTTCGTTATTTTAGATCCTTCCGTATATTCACAAAATACGTTAATAATATTTTGATGAACTGCTTGTCAGTTGATTATACCAAGTAACTCCTTGATTATACCATAAACTTGCCAGAAATGTTCAAGAGTTGTTCGTCACGCGATGTCCCTCTTTCGGCATGATCCTACACTATCTATATTTTGTGGTTCATGGCTGCCAATTTCTACCACTGTCCCCCTCCCACTAATTTACCCAAATCACAACCAACCGTCTGTAATCAGACAGATCAATTAAATGCCCGCTGGTTGTGGGATAACATTCAGGCGATAATTCGATTGACAGCCCGGTCGCCCGGCCTCGGGCGTTGTGACACCACTGACGTAAGATTGACTGCTGTACAAGTAATTGGAGTAACGCGTCACTCCCATTCAGCGCTGCCAAGTGGTACTACTGAAAATGGCAAAAATACCGACGATTGCATGAAAATAGTGATTTTATCATAATCATTTTTTTGTGGTAATTTCACTTCATTTATGTTAGAATTACTGAAATTGATTCAAAATAATGGCATAATTTCTGATTTTAACTGTGGAAGACATTGTTGAAAGTTGGCAGGTTTCATCCATCACGGAGGTAGAACTACGGTAAAATGTACAATATAACATGAATAAAAGCGTACTAAAAGTGAGCTGAAAGGTACGATAACCTCATATGAAAAACTGAATAATAATTATAATCAAAATCAAATAAAGACACCATTTCATAATGTCGATAGCGTACGAAAACCGAGACACCAGGCAAAGCCCATTTCATTCAATTTACGACTTCTATTTAATTAGCAGCACAAAAACGATTGTCTTGCACGCACGCAAAAGAAGTATACATGCAAATTCGTAACTTCGAAAGATGAAACATATTTTCTTGTCCTCGTCATAAAGAACAACACACTATGGATATGCTTATACGTAACAAACTTAACTATATTTTCCATGATTGGAATAACTATTATTAGTTAGAGGACATCGACGGAATTACAACTATACCACATTGTACACAAATTTTAAAACTACGAACTGCCGTATTGTACAGCGAGCACTACCGTACATATCCGTTTCGCGTATACAAAACAATAACCTCTACGTTTGACAGCTCAAACCGTGCACAGACTATAAACCACCGTTCATTATTCATCTCGGAAACAACCAAATATTTATATATACACATCACAATCTGGTGTTATTAAGATATTGGCCTGTAAAGTAGCGATTAGATGCCAGAGTTATATCAGCCCGACAGCGATTAGACCCAAGTTTAAGTACATTTTAAATCGGCCGTCCCGAGGCCATATAACGTGGCGTAGATATGGTTTAATGTTATGCTTGTTTAACATGCGGCGATTTGCGATATACCATAGCATATCTCGCGCGTTATGATACGGGCATATCTTAGTCGTGTGCTGCGCAACGTAAGATAGCGTATTACTTGCTTAATTTGCCCGTTATAAATCTCGGTATCAGCGTTTTTGTACACAACATAAAACTGTCAAACGATTATACAGAGCTTGGACGTTATTTGGGTTTATATGATAAAAAAGTGATAAGTTTTTTCTTTCTGAATTTGTTATCAAAGTTTTGACTGGGGTATATCTTTATTTTGTCTGTAGTAGGGATCACGTAATATATATCTCAAGCTACTCTGCACGACAATCTTCAAGATTTATCAAGTGTTCTGTCTTGTGAAAATAATGTCAAGATATATTTTTTCTTCGACTAGGGTGAATGGTAAGTTTAACTATTCAGTGCATTTAATTGTTAGAAATCATTTGTTCAGAGACGCAGAAGCGTGCATAATAAGAAAAAAAAAACACAGTTAATTTCACGTTTGTCGTTTATGCATTTCCCCTTTTCAAAAAAATATCTTTACTATTTTAAATTATGAAAGTCAACGATATTTATCGAAAAAATAAAATACAGCTTAATTTCGTTGTAACAACTTTATTATTGATATGAATAAAATTTTAATAATTTACATCAGAGTAATTCGTTTTCCCATTCATTTGATCTGCACGTCATGAAAACCAATTTTAAAGTTCCTCTTGAATATTATAATTAATAGTCACTTTATCTGCTCAATGAAGTTTTCTTCATTGAATATAAACATCTTTTCACAGACTATTTTAGCCCCCACACTCACCAACTATTGCATAATTATTCCTGGTTCTTAATCCTATAATTTTTTGAAGTTTGATATGATTCTGTGTTTACAAGTCGAAAATTTCAACAACTTGTTTCGCTTATACGCGTAAAACTGCAACTTCCCATATGTGATAACTGTTTTTTATAGCGATTAGTCGGCAATGGCAATGGGCTAATAAAAACAAAATCCTGTAATGTGATTTTTTTATGAAGTTTTTTTTCTCATAAAGTTAATGTTTGAAATTGGTTCTCCTTTAAGTAGATAATTTGCCACCATTCTTGTTAATATAATTGAAAAATACGCGCATGTTTTGAATCTGAAATGGTAACTTTTGATACCGTTTTAAGTGGTTTCGTATAACATGCAATCTTTGCCTAATTATCACTGTGCAGAGTATATAGTTCCCCACTTCTCGTCGTATACCGGATGATTTGGTATTATAACGATGTACTTCTGAAACCCTCAAAAATATCGAGAGCCCACCACTCCCCCCCTCCCCCCCAAAAAAAAAAAATACGAAGAAGCACAGAGAGACAGAGCGAATTATTGTGGGTTATTTGACTTTGCTCAAGAACCGACAATTAGTAATAAGTGATTCATTAATTCTCTCAGTAAATGTTCCTTATCAGATCCTTGACTGAAGGAGGCCGGAATGTCATATGGACCTGTTCTCATAACACAACAACCCAAAAGACTAACCAAACTTAACAAATAAGATGTTTGTTTTACCCTTTTTAAACCTTGATATTATATTTTGGAGAGAAAAAAATCTGATCACACTGAGTCCGCGACACGTGAGAATTATGGGTCTTGGAGTTGCGCGGTCCAAATAGAATCTTTGTGAATTTGTAGTACGGTCAAATACAGGCAGAGACACACATACACACACACTCACACACACACACACACACACACACATGCAAGCACACACACAACATACACATATACACACACACTCACACACACACACACACACACACACATGCAAGCACACACACAACATACACATACATACACATAAACACACACATACGCCATACGCGCGCGCGCACGCACACACACACACACACACACACACACACACACACACGCAAGCACGCACATACACACACACACATACACGCATACACACAGACACAACAGACAGACACACAAATACACACAGACACACACACACACACACACACACACACACACACACACATTAAAGGTAAATGACATGATTGGGGTAGTCCTCAACTTGGGGTAAAAACTATTCTGGAATCAAGTAAACTATGCTGGGATTCTACTGTGAACATTTTGAAATCAAAAGTTGACTCATTTTAAAATAATGTCCATCAGTATGCCTTGTAACATACAAATTTGTAGTGTAGCCTTCTATGGGGATTAAATCTATCGTGCCCCGATGAAATTAAACTGCTGGCCTGTTCATGCTTGATTCTCCTTAAGGAACAAACTCAAGGCAAATCCTTCCAGCCAGGAGATCCACTCCACCTGCAATGGTGTACATTTGGTTTATCTATCTTGATTCTAAAGGCATTTTTTTATTTCTCCCATTCACACACACTCACGTTCATGTATTCGTACATTACTTGTCTTGAAAGTTTTACACTCAAGTGGGGGCACTTTTAGAGTTTCGACTCTTTTTCCAAGTTTTAGATATAGAAGACAATTTGACTTGGGTTCTGCTGTGACTGTTCCAAAATAAGTCGTCTTGTGACTTTCATGTAGTCATAAAATAAGTGAACTTATTAAATGTACATTTGGTGCGAAGTTATTTCGATAGCACTGAATAATCATACCAGAAATGGCGATCTAAATTTCTTTTTAGAAGTTTGTAAACCTAAATTTCTTTTTAGAAGTTTGTAAACCTAATTTTAGTTTCATTAAAAGATCATGCTTGTCTGGAGTGTGTTCGTGTACGTTGGTCAAACAAGATCAAATCATTTACAAGAAAGAGTAGTGCTCCGTTCTTTGTGAAGTATTTGTTCCGGATGTCGCAGGAAAGAGAAAGTATCAAACTATTCGTACACCAGTCTGAGCCAAGATTAGGATCTCTTCAACAGCGGAAAATCAATGTTTGGATGAATGAAAATAAGGAAACATAACAAGTTTTATATTTCCAAGGGATGTAAAGTAAAACTACAGTAGATTGTCACTCACAAAGGCAGGAAAATGTGCGTAATCGAGCAAGCGAAAGAGCAAGTAAAATTTATCTCAGAAAAATGAAACACAATATCTGTTAAACTTTTCATAAGCTGCATTTTGACCAAATCGATGTTGAAAACGAAAATACTTCGGTGATACCCTTTAAGCCCAAATAGTAATGCCCACTATCGTCTTTATAACGTTCAAAAGTATCTACTTGATTCTTTTGAATTGTTTTGTTTTGTTTGTTTTTCATTTCTCTCATCCCAAACACCGATCGATATATTTTTTCTTTCATATCGTGTACGCCTCCTCAACATTATCATGAAGTATCCGTGATTGATTGAGAGTGGTGCAAACGGAATAAGATGGAATGCAGGCAAGTGGTCTTGAGTTTCGCGTATTTTGTGTCAATTCATCGCTTGTTTTGATTGCGGACTGATTTTGGAGAGTGACTTTTGACACTTTTATCACGGAACTCACAACTGTTGGGGAATACTGTTTCACCTTTTGATTCGTACACAATGGTCTGATCATGGTCTGATGGTTGGACGACATCTGCGTGCATTGATCCTATGGATGTCACACGGGTTTCACTATATCATCACCATTGTCTTTCTAGAAGTTTGATAAAATGATTCTCCTCTAGAAGTCTTCTTTTTCCTTTTTCTTCCTTTTTTGGGTGGGGGGGGGGGGATAACGGAGGTATAATTCTGCGCCAGGTGTGACTGTGTAATGTGATTTCAGGACAGGTGCACTATCAAGATCTGCCACGGCGCTACTCGTGCGGCCTGTACATGAAACTTTTACCAGAGAAAAACTTTGGTTATCTAAACATGTTAAATGGAGTTTGTTTTTATCTATGGTAAAATCAGATTTTTCTCCATCTCTCCTTGCAACGTGACCAAAGTACTAGAGCTTTTGCTTCACCCGTGGGCCAATATCACTCAGAATTCGCAAATAAGTAATACAGAAATATGCATTTTAATCATAATTTTACATGTTTCCACACGATTAAATTAACAATCTTCCTGCAAACTGCTATAGATTGTTAACACAGCACCGAGAGTAAACAAAGGTTAACACTTATCTATAGTATAAGCCTACATGTAGGCCTATATAACATAGGTTTAGTTTTCTACTTAAAATATGATTTTAACTAAATCGTTACTCATCAAAACTGAGACCTCTCGCGTGAAACATGGACTTGAAAGACATTTTGTTAGGTCAGCTTCGAATTATGTCTCAGCATTGGACTCAATTTTTTTTATGAGACAGTACATTATGTTACCTCGACAAACATATAACTAACCCCTATAGCTCTCCACCTTTGTAATTCCTTATCTCTGTTTTGGAGAGATAATGACGGGATTGGTGTGTGTTCAACGGCTGCAGAGTGGGCTAATATGTATTGAAACTAGTCGCTTAATATAATAGATACATATCGCGATGGGGTTTTGGAAATGCATGGGAACGTTTTCGGATCCACAATATGCCCAGGGACCTTTTAAAACCGACTGTTATCACGACTAGGTTTGTTTAGAGTCAGTTATTAATTAATTAATTATTTTTTGATGCGGTGTAAAACATTGCTTTAACTCTGTACGGTTTGCTCTTCTGTTATTATACCTCATGATTGCGGAATCATCTACGCTGTATATACGAATAAAATATTCCCACCAATTGATGCTTGCGTGTTGCTCGTTAGAAAAAAAAATGTATGGAGTATCGTATCTGCGATAAATATATTCTCAAGTGTACTTATGTGAATTGGCTGCTCATATCGACACACTTCGTTAAAGTAATTATATTTTAAATTCAATTACTCTATATTTACTAGATTGCAATTTATCTGATATTCGTTCATTTGTCTTATAGGCCTACATGCATCATTTGCCATCGTTAGTTATTAGTGAAGTACCTCCAAGTCCAATAGACTTTTATGTGCGGATCAAAACCTGCAACTTCAGCGACATGTTATAAATGTTCGTATTTTCATCAGTATATAACTCTATGTAATTGATTAAACCTTTTACCACCGTGTAGCTTATCTATTTCTCAATAATAACCATTTTCATTTTGTGCGTGGCGCTAAAACGGAATTTCAAATCATAACGTCTAATTTTTGTATTATATCCATTGTTTTTGCAGTTATAGATAAACCGTTTGAAGTTTTAAAACAAGATTATAGTTCATTCACCAATCGTAACAAATAGTTTGTTAACTGTCGGCATATAGCTTACGTTTATTAAACTTTAACCAGTTAAGCTAATTTGTATGTTTACTGTTGAAAATTGCTTGTGGTAAAAATACAAGAGATTTTCTTTTCTTGCCAACATGAAAGGGGGCGTTGTATATTCAGTTGTTTCGATGGTCCCCTGCGACATCTCAGTTTTCTGTGTGAATATACACGTACTGTGTTTACCGTTGAGGCACAGCAAAATGTACTAGTTAATGTTTGACTATATACGAAATAACAGGTAGCCAAAGTTTGCGAGTTGGCCAAATGTCGGCTGCTGTGTGTACTGAGGAGTTTACCCACCAGATTAACAGTACGTGTTTTTCTGTCTCTCACGATTTAGACCAGGGAGGTGGGATTTTAGACCGCCATGCGATGTTTTTAAGACAAACGATAATGTAACAGGTTTTAAAGATAATTATTTACCTTTTACCATCTAGTCCCATTTATTTCCAAAATAAAGGAAACCGATTTGTGCGATATTGTTTGAAATAAGGAATTGTAAAAATAAATTTTAGGCAACTAAGTAATAACACCACTTCAAACGTCTTCTCAGTGCACAAAAACTTTGAAGTATTCGTGTAATAAGGTTTGTCTTGTTTTTCTTCTCCTTCATCATCATCATCATCATTATCTTGTTTTGTTTCTTCTTTTCGTCATCTCGTTCTTGTTTTTTTTCTTTTCTCTAATCTCTTCTTCATCGTCATAATCTTCTTCTTCTTCTTCTTCTTCTTCTTCTTCTTCTTCTTCTTCTTCTTCTTCTTCTTCTTCTTCTTCTTCTTCTCCTCCTTCTCTGTTTTCTTCTTCTTCTTCTTTTTCTTCCTCTTCCTCTTCTTTCTCTTCTGCTTCGTCAACATCATCATCGTCATCACTCCGTCTTCTTGTTCTTGTTCTTTCTTTTGCGTTTTTGTCAACCCTCTTCATCATCATCACCATCTCAATCATCATTATATTCTTCTTCTTCTCCGCCTCCTCCTCCTTCTTTTTCTTCTCCTTCTCCTTTCTACTTTCTTTTATGAATTTTATGCGAAACGTTCTTTGAACAAGATCTTGAAAATAAATCAAAGAATGCGTGATAATTTAATCGATTCTATATTAAGATTTTTACGATCAAGAGAGTAAACTGCATGATAGGCATGATAGGGGAAAGGGGAAAATGCGAAAACATTTACTGAAAAAGACACGTATAGATTCAGCCCCTAACATAATGGTAATGGTGTCTGAGCGACCGATTTTTTTATTACAATATCTTGTGAACTTTGATCAAGCATTGAAATGGAATTTAAGCTGATAAAAAACTATAAAGAGAAATAAAGTCGTGAACATTTCGCTCATAATGTTAATTTGCTCAAATTTCAAGATTTATCACAGACAAACTGTGCATGTATTGATTAAATCGCCCACATGTAGGCGGCAATAGACATATATCGCCACCAGTCGTTGTTTCAATTTTACTCATTGGGAAAACGAATGCATGCTAGCTTTCAATTTTCCTATCATCTACGACAGTTTCATTATGTTTTTCTCTACGAGATAACGACATAAACCGATCACCGAAATTATGGACATATAAACTTTGATTTAAACAGACATGTTGAGACATGGTAGTGCTCACTGAAATCAGTTGATTTATTTGTATAACTGTAAATAAATAATTCTTAAAAAGTCACGAATTTACCAAGTCGTCATCTACTTACATACAGTTAGTGACGTGTTGTACTTGGCTAATCAGCGGAACGCGGTGAGCTGTACTTTGAAAAGGTTACCGATAACCGCACCAACGGTTCAAGCATAAACTTTTTTGTTCTATAAACAAGATAACGGAGTAAATATCAATGAAGTCAAACAGTTTCTCTATTTGTTCGTTTCTCTTTTGATAAGATATTTTTCTCTCTCTCTCTCTGATGGTAAATAAATTTATCAGGCTTTAAACTGTCTGAATAATTATTGTATGCCGTGTATTCTGACGTATTTGGCCGTTAATATATATTTTTCAATAATTTGG
>JZLH01S0606865.1:20726-33399 GCA_001188425.1 Eucidaris tribuloides | reverse complement strand
ACGTCATTATTATTTAGGCCTATAAGGTCAGTAATGCTTTAAATCATATCTATGAACGTCTTTCTGTGATCCCTGTATTTGATGTTTTTAACAATTATTTAAATCATTATTGAAATCGTCCTTTTTACCTCATGACATTCAGGTTTTCAAATAGTCCAAATTCTGATGCTTCATTAAATTTTGATTGATGTTATTCCTCCCCAGAACTATAAAATGTTGTTATTATAGAACAATGATGCGTACTGTGTAATTGTTTTTTGTCTGTGCCTTTAACATTTTTTAGTCACGGACTTCATTCTTACGTATGGGGTATGGGAAAAGATTAATTACAATAAGCCTAGAAAATTTGAACCTTCGTTGTGAAACACTTATAAATGTTTGTTAATAGTCGTACATGTACAAAGTGTGACCAACACAATCGTGATATCTTCTTCTTCTTGTTCTTCTTCTTCCTCTTCTTCGTCTTGTTCTTCTTCCACTTCTTGTTCTTCTTCTTGTTCTTCTTCTTGTTCTTCTCCTTCCTCTTCTTCTTCTTCTTCTTTTTATTCTTCTTCTTCTTCCTCTTTCCCTTCTCCTGCTTCTTCTCATCTTCCTCTTCCACCTTCTCCTTTTCATCCTCTTTCTCCTCCTCCTCCTCCTCCTGTTCCTGCTACTTCACATGTTCCTCTTCCGCCTTCTCCTCCTCTTTCTCCTCCTCCTCCTCGTACTCTTCCTCCTCCTTATCTTTGTCTTCACCGTCTTCTTCGCTTTTTCTTCTGCTCCAGTAGTTGGCCGAGAGTGCGTCAATTGCGGGGCCATCTCCACCCCGCTCTGGCGGCGAGACGGGACCGGTCACTATCTGTGCAATGCGTGCGGACTTTATCACAAAATGAACGGGTACAACAGACCGCTGATCAAAAATCCCAGGAGATTGGTAAGCAGATAAGTCTTCTTTCCCAACGCTAAGTGATGGTGATGATGATGATGATGATGATGATGATGATGATGATCTTTTTTAGGTCCAATATGGGTTATCTTAATTGTACTCGTCAAAGCCTTCTCTTGACCATATTCTCAACTATCATTGGTGAATTGCATCGTCACCATCATCATAGTTATCATATTTATCATCATCATAATCATCATCATCATTATCATAATCATTATCATAATCATTGTCGTCATCATCATAATCATCATTACTAGTATATTATCATTATGATGATGATGATAATGATGATGACAATGATGACGACGATGATGGTGACGGCGATGATGATAACAATTATAATGTAATAGATAACTAGCCAGTCCTTGGTAATAATAGCCCAAACCCGCAGCCACGAGGAAGAGAGAAGAGTAAGAAGAAGAGGAAGATAGCGAAGCAAGGAAGAAGAAGAAGAAGAAGAAGAAGAAGTAGAAAGCAAGAAGAAGAGAAGAAGAAGAGAAGTAAGAAGAAGAAGAGAGAAGAAGAAATGAAAAGAAGAAGAAGAAGAAGAAGAAGATAAACAAGGATGTGGTATGGAAGATTTATGTAACTCAATTTGCGACCGACTTTTGTTTAATTAGACCTTTAAAGGTTCATACGCAATTTTTTGCTGATTTCTTGTAATGTGTCATTCTTTTTCGTTTTATTTCTACTAGCAGTCTGGATCAAGACGCGAAGGGATTACATGTGCCAACTGCCACACCAGTACTACAACATTATGGCGGAGGAACAAAGAAGGAGAACCGGTTTGCAACGCTTGCGGATTGTACTTCAAATTACACGGCGTAAGTATATTATACAGTGCATGCCTGACGTAGGCGTATGCGGGCAGGAAGATATTAACTTAGCAACTGACATGATTGGGAACAGTAATTTTGGAAATGCCTCGAGAAGCAAATGAGTTCGGACATATAACAATGTATACACTACCTGGAGAAGCAAATGAGTTCGGACATATAACAATGTATACACTACCTGGAGCAAATGGGTTCGGACACATAACAATGTATACACTAACTGGAGTGTAAATCTTGGCTGGAAGGATTTGTCTCGAATTTGTTTACATAAGGAGAATCAAGCTTGAACATACTAGTATTGAATTACTCTCTTGAATTGAAGTTTTGAATTGAATTTATTGTCCACATTTGCATAAAAAAACAGATATTTACAATTTACAAGCATACATACAATGATAGATACAGCACAACACATAATAAGACTAAATTAAACTAAACTTAACTAAACTAAACTTAACTAAACTAAACTAAACTAAACTAAACTAAACTAAACTACAATCAGAAAAATTAACAAATGAATGTAAATGTGGTGGAATCATAAAAAGTTTTTTTTAAACTTATAAACATGATCCCAGAAGAGGTACAAATTAATAAGGTCTACAAAATGAACAGAAACACTTGACAAAGGAGGAGCTCAAACAACAAAACTAACTTAAATTAATCCCATAGAAAGCTACAAATTACACAACAGATACATGCACATGGCCGTTCTTTTAAAATGAGTCAACTTTTGACCACAAAATGTTCACACCAGAATCCTTGCATAATTTACTTGAGTCTAGAATAGTTTTACCCCAAGTTGAGGACAACCTCCAACCATGCTATTTACCTTCAATGTGTCATTCTGAGTGATGTAGGCGCACTTCTTTGCGGTTGAGAACTTTTGAGATAACATGAGTTATATCGTGCTATCATTGGACTGTATAGTAACGAAACTGATAATGTTCTCTAACCCTAAACAGCGAACAATTCACCCGCTATGATGAGTGGATTTTCATTTCGGTAACATTTACCCTTTTGGGTGACTATAATTAATCGTGGTGCAGCAATTTTAATTATTCATTTCATTTCATAGAAATTTCTATTTCCATCAAAATATATTTAACATACATCAACATTTAAAATATAACATACAAACTGTTTTGAGTGATTACAACGGAATCACTTAATTTTCTAATATCTTGATACAGTGTACATAAAAATGCATAATCAAAATACAAAATATTAATTACAGAATACAAGAAACAAACATACTTTTTACGCCAACAATGGCATTTCTTTACATTACACACACACACACACACACACACACACACACACACACACACACACACACACACACACACACACACACACACACACACACACACACACACACACACACACACACACACACACACACACACACAACTATCTAATAAATGCATGAAACCAAGAAAAATTAAACATTTGAAATTAATGGAAAAGAGTGATCCACTTAAATTATAGCTGTTAATCTCCATATTAAGTCTAGGACTATTTTCTCAGGGTAAAACCTGTTTATTATTCTTTTCCCAAGGAAAACACATCAAAACGAATCCTGAATGCCAGCAATGCAATTACGTAAAACAATTAATTGTTCGGCTATTTCTCTAAGCCCTTTCGGGAAACAATACGCGACGCCATAAACATTGACGCTCGTTGCCCCAAAGTACATCCAACTTTTCCTCAACAAATGACAACCCTTCATTATCACTCTGAGGTAAAGATAAAACGACTGCTTGGTTTCATAATCTCTCTAATTTGTCCATGAAAAGTTTCCTCCGTCTTGATTAGAGCTAATAGAAGATAAAATTCAGTCGGTTGACACTGTCTTGGGTCAAGACTCGGGAACAGTCTGCGATAAGACAACAACCCTAAATTCGTCCAATCTCTTCCTCCGTCCCCTAGCGCTTCGGCAGTCTTATCGTTCAGTTTCCGATTGAGCCACGATTAGAGAAAATTTCGCTGTCCCCCTCCGTGTGGACACCAAGGTTTCACATTCACTTGTAGATAGGTTGTAGGCGTTGTCGTTCCGGTATCAGCCAATTATAATGAATGGAATTGTTATATAGTTCAATAACCTACAATGGAAAGCGGGTTGTCTCCTGAGTGTTCATAAAGAGGAATAGTTTTAATTACAGCGAGGTAACGCACTATAACAGCGGAAATGTACCCGTATTGTCTACCTCTTCAGTTGATAAAAAGAAATCTAGAAACAAAGGAGTGCATTGATTAGTTTCAAGTTTGAAGTTTCATTTTATTTCATATCTCTTTAAAAAGTCCACAAACACATAATAAACATTTAAAGCATTTAATTGTAATATACGGTACAACACATAATTACAGATTTGAGCAATAATTAATAATCATTGTAGTGGATGTGGGGATTATTTACAAACCATTGACCTACCAAGAGTGACGCTGTATGAACTACATAAATAAATACATGTAACAAGACAAAATACAGACATTCAAAAACCCCATGTATACAAAAAACAAATACAAACATAATGATTCGGTAAAAAAACGCCAGATTTGCATTCAGTGCATTTTATGGAAAACATATCCTAGATATGGTTAGAAATATCAACGTAATCAATCATTACACCTTTGAAACCTCTGCTGCGGCCGAAAATTTGGGTGATGCGGTTTACGCAAAGTGAGATTTTGCACATGAAGTACATGCGCGCCACTACATTTGGACCATTGTGGCAACTATTTTACTGAAAATTGGTTTCCATAATGATTTGAAGGTATGCCATTATAAAACGCAAAAAAGAAAAGAAAAAAAAACCCGCCAAAAAGCCAGTTTGCATGCACTTTGAATTCTTGAACGCCAAACTCAATCAAAACAAAACAAACAAACAAACAAACTCGCCAAATTTGGCGTTTCAGGTGTTAAAAAAGCGAAACTGGATTTTGTAGCCGTTTAAATCTTTTTTATTTTGTTATTTTGTAATTGCAGGTGAACCGCCCTCTTGCGATGAAAAAGGACGGCATCCAGACGAGGAAACGGAAACCCAAGAACCCCAACAAGGGCAGCCAACAACAGCAGCAGAGTGCGCAGGTGCGCAGCGCCGGGGGGAATTCCCCGTCTACCGTTGGTGACGTCACGATTAAAGCCCCCTCCCCGGGGAAGCAGCCGTCCCCACTGCCAGTATCGGCATCGTACACCCCACCCATCAAGGTAAGGACACATCATGCTCTGTATAGGGAACAGAAGTGATAACGTCACCCTAGCTCAGAAATATGTGTGGACATTGGCGGAACCAGGTCCCGGGGGCGAAATTTTTTTTCTCACGAAGTTGACGAAATAAACCGCTGCAAAAACAAACCGATACTGCGGGATTCGAACCCGGGTCAAACGTGCTATCAATACAGCGAGCATCCAATGTAGCCACACAAAGCGACTCGACAGTTGACGTCTTCTTAGCATATATACCAACAGTTTCGAAAGTGCGAGACGTTAAAACGTAGTGAAAGTACGCATGCTCGTGCGAGAAAAACTCGTGGGAATAAAATTTAGCGCCGCGGGGGGGGGGGGGTCACTCACTTTCTGGAGTGGTACCCATGCTTGTCCAAAAAAACGTTGAATAAGGGTCGAATTTCGGATGTACGGCGGCGGCGACGTTTTTCAAAAAAGGGGTACTTTTTCAGTTTGTCTTCGACGTTTTTTGAACGTCTACTCATCTTGTTCGGTATTTATTTTTGTAACTGGTTCATAGGCTTTGCTTTATTTTGCAATTTAGGGCTGTATTTCTACTGTTCTGTGCTATTTGCTTCATACAAAAGAGGATTTGTTTCTCTGTTCTACACCACTTTCCATTTGGGGTACGTTTTTCATTGTACTAGACTCTACGCCACTTTTGCCATTTAGGGTCTCATTTTACATTGTATTACGCCATTTTCCCAATTTAGGGTCACTTTTTAAGTTGGTTTTACGCCATTTTCGCCATTTAGGGGTGAAATTTGGTGCCTAGAATTACGCCGTTTAGGGTCTAATTTTGAGGTGCTTGGACAAGCATGGGTACCACTCCAGATGGTGAGTGACCCCTCCCCCCCCCCCGGGAACCCGGTACAACGCGTCACAGCTGGTTGTGTTACCAGTATAGGGGAGTTACAGTTGCAAAGGGTTGTGGTTTAAGCTATTCTGAACCAGTTTGACGTAATCATTTCTGCTTTCTCTAGCATTTACATTCCGACATATTGCAAGCAAATCGTGCCAAGACTTTTAAAACTTGCTTATCGTTAAATAAAAACTTTTTCTAACGACATAATCACTTATAAGGCACATAGTGGTCGTCGTTGGTGGTGGTTTTGGGATATGTTTGGCGATCACTGTAATTGAGTATTGGTGCCAACTCCCGTCATAATTTTTTTTCTTCAATTTCATATTTTTGAGGCAGAAAGGAAAAGCGCCCTCTTTTGAATCAAATAATTAAAGGGGCACGAATGTTTCCCACAATGCGAAGAAAACTGCTATAGTGGTATGGCAGGATATACTCGTAACTTGCACACCTGTTCCATGTCACTGTATGGATGTCTAATTTCGGAATATTCACCTTATTTTAAGAATATTTGGTTGAATTCAGACTTTAAATTTATAGATCGACAGAAAACGCTGTCTTTTTGAAGTGAAAGAGGAATTAAATTGCACACTTGATCGTAGTTGCTGAAACAAGTGACCGCATAATGCCATAAGTTTGAAGACTGGAGAGTTCTTCTCGTGAGGCATTTGAGAGCTGCCATTCGTAAAAACATGGACTACATTAATTGCTTTTCTTGCATTCTGCTGCGAAGAAGACATTCTCCTTAACATTTCTGAATATACATCCGCTGTATGCATGCATTTTCACATAGCTGCCGGCCTGAGCTCTCCAGTTTTTCCAGTTGCCTTTTTCACAAAATGATCATTTTGCAAATTGGCAAATTACAATTACGGACTGGCATCAAGCTTCAAATCGAGGATTGATTTGGACATAGCGACTACCAATTTGAAATAAAATTCGATCTATCAAATCAATGTATGAATGAATCCGTTTATAAACAGCTAGATCTGACCATGACTCCAATTGTTCTTCTTGTATTCTAGGTGGAACCACAATATCGTCTAGGAATCTCTCCGCCACCACCCATCGCCAACCCCGTGACCTCCTACATCCCCGGCCTCGCCCACCACGGTAGCCCCATCTCTACGCAGTCGATGTCCATCCACCATCACACCGGCGGCTACGCCCACATCGGACACACGGGCCACCACGGCGAGCCTACCGTGCACCACCACCATCACCACCAGAGCCCTACCATAGTTCTCCACAACGGCTCCAACCCGCTTAATCTGAGCGCAACCAGCGGAGGCGCTGGTCACAGCCACGCCGGAAGTCCCGGCGAATTGGTCAACACGGGTGCGACGTCGCCGCACGTCCTTTTCGGAGGCGTCAACCCATCGCCGCCCTCTGCCGTAGCCGTTTCCGTAGATAATGCTAATGCCGTCGCCGCTACCTCCGACTAGGGTTCAATTCTATGAGTTAAATTCCGCCACTCGGGGGCAAATGCGCCCTCAACGTTATCATCGCATTTTCATTTTCCGTACCTATAGAGGGCGTCATCATCAGTATTTTTTATTTGTTGCGACATGCGTGCTTTATTCATAGTGGTGTATAAACAAAAATATATGCGATGAAGTTAATAAAACCCACATCATTACAAGCAACAAATCTGAAATCAAACTGACGACTATGATTTTGGTGAAACTGCGTTTATTCAACAATTATGGTGTATCAACATAACTTCATAGGCTCTAATTTTTTTGCAATCTTCAAGCCTAAAGAAAGAAACAAGGAAATCATGCGTCTGTTTAAAAGCAAATTGTCGCTCATGAACGTATATCCGTCCAACATTGCAAGTCAGCTAATTGCTCCAGTCTCCCTTTTGCACTGAGCTTGCCCAACGAGAGAGATTTTCTTTTCTTTCAGTCAATTTTGTTCATGATATTTTTTTCGTGGACCAGTATGAATATGAACTTGCTCTGGATAAACTCGATAGAGGGTGGTTTGTGTGCAATGCATCAATTAACTTAGATTTACGTCGTCTGCAACGAGGTGTGCAAAATGAATGTTGATGGACCTGTATTACCGATGAGGGCGGCAAATCAAAATCTGATGATTGTCAAAATTGATGATGATTGAAGATAAAGAAATCTACTGCGCATTTGGATCGGGACAGACTTCATGCAAGCTATGGTAGGCCTACTTAAAATGTTTGGACTTCGCAATAAGTACTTACTGGATGACGATTACTTGCCATGAAAATTGAATAATTTGAAGGAAAAAATGTCCCAGAGCTTGCCATAGATGAGTGTCTTTTGAGGATTTGAACTTGAGAGTAGAATTTCATTTCTCGTTATTACTAACACACTGCTCTCGGCATGTACGTTTTTGTACTGACTGATGAGTTTAAAATACAGTTTACATCGTGATGCAAATGGTTACAGTTTACATTCAAAGACTGTCACGTAAATGTTTGCTGTTGATCTCTTCATTTCATTGGCTTAGCTGCTCATACGAAATTAAGTGGTATAATCCTACAAAAAATTGTGTCCATAGTTGATCGTGTTTGTCTTTTCTGACAAGAAAGAAATGTAATTGTATAATAGCTCTTTTGTTTTTGGCACATTGAGTTTGAATAAATGCACGAAGCATAATATTCGTAGTGCGACTAGCATCCGAAACTGTCTGGACATTAAGTGTTTGCTTTTAGGAGTTCTGATTATTATTTGGTGACGTAGAGGTCACGTGGGTTCAAGAAGCAGTGGGTTAACTCAACTGTTGAGTAAGACGTGGAGCAAGAACTTGTGACATTATCTTGAACAAGAATTTATTATGTATTTTCTGCGCATGCGTTCTAAAGCACACAGGGTCAGGCTGACTGGTAACATGGTCGGATGGGGGCCCTGACCCAGAAGTGGGCCACGTTTGACCAAGAATGTAGATAACTTAACCCAGAGGAGGGTCAGAGCATCCCCTTTATAGTTAAAATTGACTCAATTCCGAGTCAAATATGACTTATTTCTGGGTCTATAAAGATCCAAGAGATAGATACGTTTCCCAGGCCGGCAAGACTGCCCCATGTGTTTTAGAGTGTGCGCGACTCCGCGAAGACATCGTACTGAATTTTTTGTACTGCAAAATGTAAATGCACGATTGTAAGCGAGCAATTACAGGAATGTACTAATATGATGAGGTTTGTAGAAGACTCATTTATACTGTACCATGCATTTGCAGGTATATGAGATATACACTGACGAGTTTGCTGCCATTAAAATGCAATTTTTGCAATTGTGTACCTCAAGACGTGATAAGCCTTGGATTTAGAGAGTAGCGTTAGCAGAAAATTTCAAGCTGAAATTTCGCACAAAAAATCAATAAATTGCGATAATGTCAGCCAACTAACAAAGTGAAAATACAAAAAAAAAGATATTGTGTTTCTATAACTGTAATCAAATGTGTGTATAGTAGATTTGTCACTATCTAGAAGTGTTTCGTAAGAAATGTGTTGCTTCAAATACATTTTCAACTACATGTACATAAAAAATCCGTCTCTGTATATATTGCTCTACATTCGGTGTAAGGAAAGAAGTGCGTGAAAAACTACTCAAAAGGTGGCTAGAAGCTTTCATATAACATAAGTCACTTTAACAATACTGTAAAGATTTATTAATGTGGGTATCATTTTAGTTAAGGTTCGGTAGTCAACTTGTATATCAAATTTATTTCTTAAATAATCATGCCAAAAAGATGAGAAAACAACTATTTCGTGGGAAAGAGACAGACAAATCTTGTCTCGAGTTGATAGGTTCCCTCTTTGAAATTAAGTCGCATCTTATGAGTTTGCACTATGCTCTGTAGGTCGTATTATGCAATAAGTCCAAGAACACTACTGACTTATAAGGGGGAGTAAAAAAAATATAATGTTGCATGTAAAATTCTAACATTTCGGAGAATGAAGGAAGAGAAACATAACTCATGATACCATTATCAACGGCTTTGTATTATTATGTTTGCAGTACAATTACAATTCTTAAAGCTTAAAAAAAAACATTTTTCTACTACTGCAATAAATTTTGTAAACGATAGGTTGAAAAAAAAAACATTTCTACAATTTACTGAGGCAATACGAACACAGACTCATCGCAAAGTAATGTTAACACAGCGAAAGGAAAATGTATTCTATGACTTCTGAATGAGCATGATGTCATTTTATGAAACTGTTACAAACATCGCTCAGAGGTCGTAGTGAGTTCCTTCTGTGGTCACTGCGTGAACACAGTGCGAACATCCTGTGAACACGTTGTGAACTCTATGATCTTACGTCAAGGAATAGACGATGTTTTTGAAAAATGACCTAGAGAGGTCCTAGTGGTCTTTATTTACATTTGACAGCCTGCTTTGAATTAATATAAATTTTATGACACATTGCATTTCACTTACCTTGGTAATGAATTTAGCATTCATAGCCGGGTTTGTAAAATATTAGTTTTTAGTTATATCGCCATTGTGCATATGTTACAACGGTTCCATAATCAGTCTGAACATTTTTGTTCACTCGAGTTCATTTGGAATATGAAATGTTTGATTATGAACGCAAAACGATTCGTTTCGTGTATGATATTATTTACGTTTATATTGTTTTACACATATATGTGGGACGTATAGAAACTGTAGAGCTACTTTTATTTTATGCAGAAAACAAAAACCATAAAAATGCCTTTTCTTCCAAAGATGTAGAGTGTTTTGATTCGCCAATGTGTAAAATTCACCTCGCCATGAAAATTATCAAAAGACTTATGCATGCAGCCGTTTTTTGGTCTGTGACAAAAGTCGTGGAATGTGTGCGTAGGGTGGGGTGGGGTGGGGTATGTGTGCGACTGACGGGGGTGGGGATATGCTTATACTATTAATACATTTTACATTATGTGCTCAGCTATTTGCGTATGCTTCCTACTTCAGGTCAGTGGTATGGTGGTATGCATACGTGCATGTTCAGGATGTTGTTAGAGGGGTGGGGCATGGATGATCGTAGCTAAAGCACATAGATTGTTGGTAGTTATGAAAATTACTCAACTCAGGGAAATGAGCGTTTTTATCCTTAACACTTTACCCCCGAAATTTGTTATTTACCTCTATTGCTTCGAACACAGAGATGACTAGATTAGGATTAAGAATATTAGGAAAAGGAGGGGATTATACTTAAAGTGATAGGCTAACATTGTGGAGCTTCAATTTAAAAAAATGTCAAATTTTGATATCTGAACTACATAGTAATGTTCATATGGACAAATAAACACCCTAGAAGAATAAAAAAAAGTTTGGAAAGTTACACTGCCAATGGCAAGTTATGCATGAATAAACAATTAAAGCTCGGGGCGAGTTTAAATAGCGCAGGTGTACACACAGTAAGTCTATGGGAGAAAATGGACAGGTGAATCCGATCAACTTACGATTTTCAATTTTTTAAAGCACTAAATAATCATTTTGAAATATAATTTTTTTCAGGGCGTCATTTTTAGACCTTATCAAAGACAATGGTAGCATGGGGAATCATGCGGCTCAGATTTTTTTAACTGTGGTAAATGTTAGCCAATACCTTTTTAAGAATATCAGGAAAAGGAGGGGATTATACTTAAGTGCATACGTGTTTCTGTTCAACGTGGAATATTAATACGTAATGGGGGATGGATGCAGCTTCACTATCTGTCGCCATGGAAATATTTTAACCAATGATAATTTAGCTGGAAATGAGCAGAAGGGTAAACCAGGGAACACCCAGATTGATACAGAAACTTGTTCAATATTTAATTTAATTACCCTAAATGACACTTCGCAAGACAGTGTACAGTTATATAAATGTGTAAAAAAGAAAAGAAAATATACTACGTTAATGTGTTATGAGATGCAAATTCTGACGTATTATTCACTGAATGAAATGTAAGATACATGCTATAACAATTTTTGATAGAAAACTTAATATCAGTTCGACCGGTAAAACAAAATGAAGTTAATAACGTTGATTTCGGACGTCTAATTCATTAAGAAAATATTTGCTACAAATATATATTGATAAGCGATGTGTTATGCTCTGACGATGATGAAATAATATATATTTTAAGCCTTTTCCATGTATATTCACTAACGTTAAGCTTGAGTGTATAATTATTGTGCATAAATAACTCGAGCAATATACCAAAGAAATAATATATGTACTTGGTAGACTATACACTGCGTGATGTATGTTAACATGTGTTATTTCTTTATTATTTTTATTCTACCTGCATGTTATTTATTAATCTTATATTATATTTCATGAAGAAGATAAAATGTTTGAATGTTGTCAATCATATTACTAAATAAACCGTGATCAGTATGATATACACGAAACCTGAATCTTGTTTTCTGCGTTTTTCGTAATGTCTGTTTTTTTCTTTCATGAATACCGAAGCGCGCGTAGCTTTAACAATCTGGAATTTCAGTCGTTCGAACCAACAGTGACAGTGATATTTTGAGGACATACACACAGGACATTTATAACATTCTTGATCCCATAAGCGTAGATCCCGTAGGCTGAAGAGATATCTCCCCTAGCAGGGTGGTGGTGGTGGTGGTGGTGGTGGTGGTAGTGGTGTGTGTGTGTGTGTGTGTGTGTGTGTGTGTGTGTGTGTGTGTGTGTGTGTGTGTGTGTGTGTGTGTGTGTGTGTGTGTGTGTGTGTGTGTGTGTGTGTGTGTGTGTGTGTGTGTGTGTGTGTGTGTGTGTGTGTGTGTGTGTGTGTGTGTGTGTGTGTGTGTGTGTGTGTGTGTGTGTGTGTGTGTGTGTGTGTGTGTGTGTGTGTGTG
>JZLH01S0606851.1:17733-33625 GCA_001188425.1 Eucidaris tribuloides | reverse complement strand
GCCGCGAATTTGGCCGTGAAAAAAGTTTTGGTCGTGAAAATTTCCCCGACGGATTTCCGCCCCTCTAAGATTTTACTCTGGCGCCGCCCCTGGTTTTTATGAAATGTTTGTAAACGGAGCACATTGACAGATCAGTGTGACAATATTGCAATGTGTCATGAGATGCAGTCTCCAAATGTTTCTAAGAGCGTTTATCAATGCAATAGATACCTTTTCGATATTGTTAACTAAATTATATAAACTCCACAATGGAGCCAGACAAAAGGTATAAAAATATTGCTTGAACAGTTTGCATGGTAAGATAAGGATATAGCTGCCCAAAGTCAGACCCATATATCAACACCTCTCCAAAAGTTAGGAACAGCAGCAGTTAGCATTTATTCTTAATCATTCAAACCAAAATTTTATCTCCCTAGTGCACCACTTCAATAACATTACTAAACAATACATTATCAAGAGTAATGTTCTTTTTGTTGTTTCTGCAGAGAATTTCTCCCTTTAAACAATTATGATTTTGGATTTTTGGATCTATTAATTTACATCATCTTCTCTAGCATATTCCTCACAAGTGTAACTTAATCATCATCTCTAAACCGTTTATAGATGGGGCCAAAAGAGTGAAATCATTGCCATAAGCATGATAAGCCAAACGGCCAGTATAATAGTACCAATTTGACATTAAACGTTGCTGTGTCCTATAATAGTATCGCAAAGGGTCAATCCATATTGAAAAGAAAATTGGGGGACCAAACACCTCCTTGTTTCAGTGTGGACTGAAAATTTCCCAGATGTATCGTCACCCAATCTAACTTGTAATGACTGATAAGCATACATACATATTTCAGAAAATATATTACATTGTAGAAGGCCCATTTTAAAAATCGTCAAACTTTGCTATCCGAGATATCTGACAGTCTTTGAATGGACAAATAAACACCCTAGAACACAAAACGTCTGACAGTTATGCTGTTATTTGTAAAATAAGCACAGATAAAAATCGGTACATGAAATATTCTCAGCTGTTACAAAATTCTGTAACACATCAACCTATGGGGGAAAACTGGAATGGTCACTCAATGATTTTCGCTTCAAAAGTACTTAATGATCGTTTAAAACTGCAATTCTTTTTCAGGGCTTCACCTTTAGATCTTTTTACACGATGCCTTTAATATTTCGATAGGTAAAAATAATAAATTCTTATGAAACAGTGTTTTGAATAATATACTATAATAAACTCGATGAAAGCCCCAATTCATATTGAGTTGTGAAGAAATGCTGCTCAAATCTAAATTTGAGATCAGAACTACACACAGTAAGCTACAATTAAGTCAAATAAACGGGCAAACTGTAATCATATTAAATCATACTGATATTCATAATTATGATGATGACAGGCGGGCAACAGATACCGCTACGTTAAGACCATTGCCAACTGGAAGAAGGTGGGGGCGTTATTATCGCAGTGAACGTCGTAGTTTGTAGATCGTTTTCTTGGCAGCATTGCGAAATGATTTATTGGTCGCTATATACAACAACCCATTCCACCAACTGTTGCACAGAGTACAGACTTGTGCCACCGCTTCAATCAAGTCGGCAAGAATCAGATTACTCGTAATTGGGCTATTGACAATTTCCAGCACGATTGGCAGCCATACTATGTACGTTGCGAAGGTTAAAATTAATATTGTTCGTATACCTTTCAAATTATTTCTGGGATAGGCGTCGACAGCGCCTCTGTTCAAGCCATGTAGCTGTTGATGGTTATTTCTTGCAACTCCTGCGTGAATTTGACGTCTAGATCTGGTTGATTTTATTGCAATAACTAACAACAAACTGTTCGTAATCGATGTAATCAATGTAAGCACGATTAAGGGTATCATTGGAACTATTATTAATTCGTCATTGGGCACAAAATAGTATCCACATATGGGAAATAAAATCGACATCTCTTTCATCGAAAAATATTAAAAGTGACAATACCGTAAGTGTTGATATTATAAAAACCACTTTGGCCGTTTTTGCGGTAACGAGATGTGCATAACGAAGAGGTTTCCATACGTACAGGAGTCTGCCAATGCTGATAATACAGATGTACATAATGGACAGTGTTGTTAACACCAAGCCTAAAATAAAGCTATAGGTACACACAGCAATTGTCTGGCTCTTTTCTTGATTATAAACACAATGGTTTCTATTTCTATCTACGAAAATGGACGTGAGGGAAATGAAAATTCCTCCCAACACATCCGAGATTGCCAAGGCCTTGTAAAACAGACGTGGAAAGTCATCAATATCGCAGGTGTTCTGATGGAGAACTACCAACGTGAACGAATTTAAAACAACCGACAGCAGAATTATTAGGCAGAACAATACTATTTTGCCCGTAGCAAGGTAGATGTCTAAGTCACACGGAATGGGCCCCCAATATGTGTCGTTGAGTGAAAGCCGGCCAGACATTTTAAAAGACAAAGTGTCAGGTTTTTTGGTGAAGTCTTTCTTATCCCGCAATTCTGGGACCGCAACGGAAATTTTGAGTTATAGTTAACAAAGGCGGGGAACTCAAGTGACGAAACTCTTCTTGGGTAACCCACTGCGGGGTAAACTACGTAGTGGTGAATATCAACAGTCTTCTTATTATCGATGACAGAGTTCGTATTTACCAATGTACAAGGAATTGATCAAAACGTTCTTTTCTATGTCGTTGCCCCAGTTTATCAGCGTCGAAGATATCACGGGGAATCTAATGTATTAAATATCGTTTGCGTTGTCTGGTTCTCGTAATGAAAATTCTGTATCCAGAAATAGGAAACTGTCACAGTCCAACAAAGTACCAACCTTTTTTTTAATCAGTACGCTCTATGAAGGCAGCACTTTCCGTCGTACGATTCAGTCAATACGCCCAACGTATTCCGATCTTCATAATCAGTGTATGTACGAACGTAACATGCGTATTACCTCAAATCAAGATTTAAGACGATGCTGTAACTAGATGAAACAGCGGACAATAGTTGAATATGATTTTCGTTAACGTGCGCTTACATTTATACGCCCGTGAAATGTAATTTCATACTTGCAATAATTATTGCGAGAACATTATATGGACCTTGGATGCAAAATAGGCGCATTACATAATTAAACTCATCACTCCTGCAGATATTGGTTAGTCCTTGGTATAACACGTCGTAGGTTGTGACGTAAAGAAACTCATTTCGGTTGGGAATTGAAATTATCAGCCAATCAATAGGAACATATTGTCAGTATTTGTCACCAAGTTTTCAGGATATTACCATTATCGAAAATTGGGAAAAGAGTCTCGGATCACGGGCATGTATTTATGTTAAATTCATTCATTCATCCATTTATTTCGTTTTCAACTTATAAGACAAAAATTAATTCATTTACAAAGTCATGCGTCAAACAAGATAAGTATTCAGGCTATTTATGTCCATGGCCGATACATTAAATTGCCACTACGCATGAGCGAGAATGACAACATAATTATTCGATTTAACTCTTTAACATGATAGACACCAATCAATACGTGTAGTTATTACATCCCACTTTAAAGAGAAAATGGTAATTTTCCATTAAGTTTGCTGGATGTATAGTGCATGGAAAGCTGGATTATTAATTGAAACGAGGTAAACTCGTTACTGAGCAACGATACGCGTCGAGGGCAGATGCAATTCAACAAAGAATCTCCACGCATGCCTGATAGCATTAACTAGACAAACTTCTCGATTTTGCGTGCTCATTGGACGAGGTATTTACCATTGTGCCTGACTACATACTAAGAAATAAGTAATAACAATAGCAGCACCCTATATTCTAATAACTACAGGTGATCAATTCATGTGAAACAGTCAAAAGTCCCAAATTACAAAAAGTTCTAACCTGAAATCCAGTTCAAGGCCAATTGGGGATCAGAACTAACTCAGAGTATATTCTTCTGTAATAAAGTTAACACTTCAAAGTGACAATTATATTATGCTACTAATATGATGATATTTTGGACTATTAGTGTTATATACCTACTCTGAAATATGGATGTGAGTGTTGGACAATATCCAAGGAAAGAAATGGAGGATTGCTTCGAAGCAACAGAAATGCGATTCCTCAGACGTATGATGAGGATCCCATAAACAAGTCACACCTAAAACACAGCCGTTTTAAAGAAGACACTCAGACAACGTATTTTATTACAAGCAGTTAGGAAACAGCAGCTGGACTTTGTGGCCACTGTATGAGGAAAGGCGATTTCGATTGTTTGTTTCTCACTGGGAAGATATCAGGCATTCAGGAAAAGGGATTAAGGACGTCAACGAACGTTTTTGGAGAGCATTGCAACATGGACTGGAATGGAGAAGAACGAGCTCCTTAGACTGACAATTTACAGTAAAGCCTGGCATATTCATGGTCTCCAGCGTCACTAGATATGGCACTTGAGGATGAGGAACTTTGATGACAGGCGGACGACGAGTACCACGTTAAAACCATCGCACAGAGATAAGGGGGAGGATTGTATGCGCAAATTGAACGACGCAGTTTGTTGATCGTTTTCTTGGCAGCATTGCGAAAGGATTTATTCGTCACCATATACAATAACCCGTTCCACCAACTGTTGGACAGAGCACAAACCTCTGCCACCGCTTCCATCCAGTCAGCAAGATTCGAATCGTAACTCAAAATCAGGTCGTTCAAAGTAAGTTTCAAAACTAGTGGCAGCCATACCACGTACGTCGCGAAAGTTAGAACTAATATTGTTCGTATACCTTTCAAATTATTCCTGGGATAATCGTTATCAGCGCCTCCATTCAGGCCCCGCAGCGGTTGTTGGTTATTTCTTGCTACTGCTACATGTATTCGACGTCTAGATTCTAATTGATTTTATCGCAATAATTAATAAGCAACTGTTCGTAATTGATGTAATTACTGTAAGTATGACTGACGGTATCATTGAAAGCAATACCAGTATCAATTTCTCATCGTCCACAATAAAGTAACCACATATTGAATTCAAGGGAGAGAAAATCGATATCTCTTTTATCGAATAAAATATTAAGAGAGACAATACTGCAAGTGTTGACATCACTAAGACCACTTTGGCCGTTTTTACGGTAACAAGATAAGTGTAACGTAGAGGTTTCCATACATACAGGAGTCTGTCAACGCTGATGATGCAGATGTACATAATGGATAATGTTGTCAACACCACACTTAAAATAAAACTGTAGGTGCACGCAGTAATTGTCTGCCTGTGCGGTTGGAAGTAAATATAATATTCCCTCTGTCTATCAATGGAAATAGATGTGAGGGAGATAAAAAGTCCTCCCAACATATCCGAGACCGCCAAAGCCTTATAAAAAAGGCGAGGAAAGTCATCAATATCGCAGCCATCCTGATGAAGAACTATCAACGTGAACGAATTGGCAACGACCGACAGCAGGATAATTAGGCAGAATACGGACTATTTTTCCCGTAGCGAGATGATTGTCTAAATCCCACGGAATGAACCCCGAATATGATGTGTAATTGGGCGAAAGCTCACTAGACATTTTAAAAGTTATGTCGGAAGGTGGTTGAAGTCTTCTTAAATATCGATGGCTGACTTTGGGTACGTACGTTATTGTACTGATTGATCAATTACTTTATGTTGTTGCTATGCTCCTGCACATCAGCATTGAAGATATTACAGGAATCCAATGTCTGAATGTAGGCCTATGTCCTTTGCGTCCTTCTGTATCCAGAGATTGGAACACTTTCACGGCTCAACGAGATCACCAACGTTTTGTAATAGTACGTTCGAAGAACGCAGGATCAGGTCAAACGTTTCATTCTGCAGTGATTGTCGCAAGTATTTGTTTATACTTCCCATGACACGATACTATCAATGCATTCAATATTATTCAGAGTTTATAATCAGTATACGCACGGAAAAAAGTTTGTGTATTACCTCGTTTAAACATGTAATACCATTACTGGATGTAACAGCAGAGATATACAGTGTGTCTCAAAAAATTGTGCAAGTGAAAACCACCCTCTATGGCAATTAGAAAATACTCTTCTGATATGATGCTTACATCAACATCAAGAACATAGTCTTAGCTTTCAAATACCATTAGTTTTGTTCAATTTGCTTGTTTCAATCTGGAGATATGTTTATTTTAATACGAAAAGGTGAAATCCCAATTGTGCCACTTTTACTATATTCTTTTGTAAAAGTGACACAATTGTGATTCCATCCTTTTGTTTTTTACGAGATATCTCGAGATTAAAACAAGTTAGTTGAACAAAACAAACAGCATTGCAAAGCTAAGACTTTACTCTTGACGTTGGTGTAAGCATCATGTCACAAGAGTATTTCCTAATTGCCAAAGAGGGCGCTTTTTACTTGCACAATTTATTGAGTGAAAAGCCCCCTCTTTGACAGTTAGAAAATAACAGCTGTGACACACGTTTCATTTAACATCAAGGCCAAAGTCTTAGCTTTCAAATGATGTTTGTTCTGTTCAAATTGCTCGTTTCAATCTCGAGATATCTTGTAAACAACAAAAGGGTGGATTCACAATTGTGTCACTTTTATGGGAAGAGGGCCTGATGCTATCATTGACTGTAGTAAAAGTGGCACATTGGTGATTTTACTTTTTCGTATCTAAATAAACATATCTCAAACTTAAAACAAGCAAACTGAACAGAATAAACGGCATTTGAAAGCTAAGACTATGTTCTTGATGGTGATGTAAGCATCACAACACAAACATGTTTTCTTATTACCAAAGAGGGCGCTTTTGACTTGCACAATTATTTTTGAGACACACTGTACTGTTTTCTGTAACGTGAACTGAAAATTAAACGCCTGAAATGTTGTTATATACTGCTGATGTTTACTGCGGGAACATTAAATTATATTAACCTTAGTAAAATAGGCACCTATCATAATGAAACATATCACCCCTATAGATTATTGGTTGGTCTTTGGTATAACACGTGATTGAAGCTAATCCAAACAAACTCATATCGGTTGGCAATCGCAATTATAAACCAGCCAGTATAGCAACAGTCAATATGTGTCTCCGACTTTCACAATTTAACCATTATCCATATTTGGATAAAGATTTTTAGATCACACGCTAGTATTTATCTTAAATTGACAGAAAGCATGAGCGCGATTGACAAAATACTCGATTTTACCTCTTAACAAGATAGACACTTCTCAGTACGACTAGTAATTACATCCTACTTTCAAGAGAAAAGGGTAATTTTTCATTAAATTTTGCTGGATGTATAGTGCGTGGAAAGCTGGAAATCTGACTGTTATTAATTGAAACGAAGCAAACTCGTTACTGAGCAACGATACGCGTCGAGGGAAGATGCAATTCAACAGAGAATCTCCGCGCATGCTTGATACCATGACTGGACAAACTTCATAATTTTGCGTGCCCATTGGACGAGGCATTTACCATTGTGCCTGACTACACACGAAAAAAATGATAGTGTAATTGGGGTGCACAAATAATAACAATAGCAGCCCCCAATATGGTGCTATTTAAAACCCTAGGGTGCGATTCTTACATTTCGCACCCAATGAAGTGCAACGTTAAGCCCTTAGATGTGTATAGTGAAATTCTGTACCCTCAAGGGTACGAAACTACCATAGGGTGCTGCTGTTGTTACATTACTGTACCCCAATTACACTTTGATTTCGCAGTTTGTGTGTTTACTTCAATGTTGACTTCAATGCAACGCGGGAAACAATCACACAAATTCTAAGTGATAAATCATAGTTCCCCAAAAAGATCTTAGCACATTAATGAGAGAAAGACGGAATGCAATACATAATTATGAACACTGCAGAGAAAGTTGAAGAACTTAAAGGAACAAATAAATGTAAAATAGATCCGCAAACAGATCATACCAATAAGATTGAAATAAACTTTGACAAAAATTAATATAGAAACACAGAAAACTGTGCAAACATGATGTTTACAAAGAAGACGTCAATTATTTTGGTTCTAGTCAAGAATTTGTTGAGTTATAGTACGTATTTTGTAGCCGCCCTGACGAAAAATGATTTCACTATAGAAAATCAGGCAGTACACGAAATGTTACCAGAGATGTTTTCAAATTGGCAAGAAGCAAGCTTGTCATCATTTAATGTTTGCATCGGTCTGGCGACATAATATCACATGGTAATAGAATGTCGTTGAAATAATAAAATTAGCAACGATGAAAACGATGCTGATAATATTATGATGATGAGGATGATAGGAGAACGGCATATATCGCTACCGATCTGAAAGGATTTTGTACAAATAGTCGAACCATCGCACCTGGATACGGTGTGCGTGTGTAGGGAGGGGAAGTTATAGGGTGTTATTATTGTAATTGCAGTAAACGTCGCAAATTGATTATCGTTTTCTTGGCAGCATTTCGAAATGATTTGTTCGTCCGCATATACAACAACCCATTCCACCAACTGTTGCAGAGCGCACAGATTTCTGCTGCAATTGCGGTCCCGTCGGCAACATTCATATTAAATCTCGTAATAGGGCCGGTAAAAGCAAATCGCACCAACAGTGGCAGCCATACAACGTACGTCGCAAAGGTTAAAATCAATATTGTTCGTATACCTTTCAAGTTGTGTCTGGCATAGGCGTCAGGAGCATGTCTGTTTAGGCCCCGCATCTGTTGTTGGTTATTCCTCGCCACTGCAGCATGTATTTGACGTTTAGATCTAGTGGATTTTATTGCTATAATTAACAAGCAACTGTTCGTAAGTGTTGCAATGACTGTGAGCGTAATGAAAGGAATAAATGACAACAAAAGCGTCATTAGGCCATCATCGTACAATACAAAGTAAGTGCATATCGAACACATCTGACGGGTAATGGACATCTCTTTCAAGGAATAAAGTATAAAAAGAGACAATACTGCAAGTGTTGATATCAGAAAGACCATTTTGGCCTTTTTGGCGGTAACGAGATAAGCGTAACGTAAAGGTTTCCATACGTACAGGAGTCTGTCTATAGTGATGATACAGATGCACAAAATGGACGATGTTGTTAAAAACATACTTAAAATAAAAGTATAGATACACACACTAGCCATCTGTTTGTGTGTATACAAATGCTTGCTATAATATTCCCTCTGTCTATCTATGAAAATAGACGTAAGGGAAATGAAAAATCCTCCTAACGTATCCGAGACTGCCAGAGCCTTGTAAAACAGACGCGGGAATTCATCAATGTCACAGCCATCCTGATTAAGAACTACCAACGTAAACGAATTTATAACGACCGACAGCAGGATAATCAACGAATACAACACTATTTTATACGTGGCGAAGTTATTTTCGTGATAAGCTGGGAAATAATCAATTTCACATAAAATATACGATCCGGATGGTATGGTTATATTCTGCAAGACCTGCCGATGCATTTTTACAAAACAGAGGGTTTCAGTTTTGCCTGTAAAAGATAAAGGTAAAATTTTATAATCTCAAACGACTCTACACATTATCTTCTGATGATCATTGAACCAAGTTAAGGCTGTTCAATCGTGCGCCCCCTCTACTCTTCGGAGAATGATCCTAGCTCGGATGCCCGTAAGGTGCTAAGAAGCTATTTCTTTCACAAATGGCTTTCTTTGTCCTCTCGGAAACCCATTTATACACGTGTGTCGCTAGAGGTACAGCGGATGAATGGTCTAAATTAAGGACATAAACGTCACGACGGGGCTCGAACTCAGAATCTCTCATCGGAGAATTAACGATCTTCCCACTGAGCCACGGCGCCTTGTCATGGCAGACAGTCACCTTCTTACTTCAGTAAAGAATCGGAGATGCAAGCGTATGCTATTCTGTCTCGCGTTCAAAGAAGTAATCTTTTATGGCACTGTCCATACATCTTCACCAGATATAAGAAAGAATCCTGTGTATGAGACATTGTAGGCATTGTCCACCCCGAGCAATATTAATTTTCTTCTCAGAGATCAGAACACTGGACTGTCATTCAAGTACAGATCTCCCAGGTTTCGCAATATGTACGTGTGCAGAAACAATATTACAGAGAGCAACCTTTCCTGACGTCATTGATCATATGATCTTGTATTGCCTCGTATCGATATTTGACACCACACGTAATAACATTACTAGATGGGCAAACCAAGGGAAAATCGTGTCATTTCCCGTTAAAACATACTGCCGTATAGCAGCTGTTTCACTAAACGATCATTTCGAAGTACAATTCTCTCAGACTTTAGTTTTAGACCTTGTTCGAGACATTTTCAACATGGAGGATAAGGTACATGTTGCAGATATTTTTTTTAATGGGAAACATTGTTCAATGATACTTTTAACATTATTTCTGGTCTGTAGGAGACTCGAGGAGGGATTTTTTCCCCTATTTTATACCTTCAAAACAAGATAATTATGCACTTATTATAAAGGTAGTCATCACATCTTAGTCTTTTCAAGACAAAAACGATTTTTTTTCTTCATTAGGTCTGCTTGATATAATTAAATCTAATATCGCATATCGTCGGTTTAGAACCAGAAGGGCGTTAATGCAAAATACATTGACAACCAGAAGGGCGTTAATGCCATTGACTTTGTACAGTAATAACGCCCTTCTGGTTCTCAACCGGTTCTGCGTTAACGCCCTTCTGGTTCTATACCGACGATATGGGAAAATGGAATCTCTAACGTTCATCTAGAATGTAAGCAAACAGCTTGTGTGAATTATTGTGTTTTTGATTTATTTTCACACCCTCAAATGAAGTTATAAAACGAAAGACATGAAAACCGTTGCATTGTACTGAATTTTCTTATAAAATAAATAAACATATGCTCCTCATGATAAGAAATGTATGTAGAATATTACTTTCCTAATGAACTGGCACGCAGCAACAAGAGCTCATCAAAGAAATTCATTAAACCTAATTTAATTGCACTAAAAGCCTAGATGACTAAAATAGATAATAGAATCAAAGTCGTAATTAGTTTGGGCACTGTCACGAGGAATATGCGAAGGAAAGATTTAAATGTCACATGCAGTGGGCTGAAACTCTGATGATCAATGTAGTTATAACATTTATGAGGCCTGTCAAAATCAACTTTCAAGTTAAGGGAGTTAGCGTGACAAAACACATCGCAAAACCTCACACTTTCACAATATACGTATTTTTGCTAAGTATTTGGCTCGGTCCGATGTCAGATTGGTATGAATCTAAAAAGAGAGAGAGAGATAAAAGCACGAGGAAACATAAATGACACCCGCATGTCCAAATCATCAAACTCTCAAAATGGGGATGTACGTACGTGACGATATACACCAAAACCACACGTTTCGGTAATACGTATATTTATGTATGTTTATTGTCAGGTGTTTGGTAAGGTCTCATGTCAGAGACATTATGATAACAGAGATATGAGCACGAACAATCATAAAGCTTTATGCCATTAGAGATACTTTTGATAATTGAAACTTACATCACAAGGTTCATCAGAAACGTAACTATGACGATACGATTTAACAAATAGGGCTATGACATTAGTGACACTTTTAGAAATCAAAGTTTTCATCAAGACTTTTAATCGTTATCTAGTAAACGTGTTCTTGACGATATGCATCAAGCGCAAAGATTTATTTTGAAAATATATGTATACATGTATATTTTAAATGGAAAATAAAATACGCACGAAGGCTGCGCTGATTTAATCGTAAAACCCGTAGTGGCTCTCACGTTCAGAGTATCACTTACACCTATATGGATTGAGATTTAAAAAGCTAACTGAAAACCCTTATTGACAAAACCATGACAACGGACGTACACTGTATTAAACACAAACGTGCTCTAAAATTATTTTTATTGCCAATCAAAATTTGTTAGACTTCCGTATGGAACGGATATTAATTTTATCAACTGATATATGCAATGTAATTTATACGTATTAGGCACACAATTACTTGCAAGTTTCGCTAGAGTATCGCTGACAACTTTTGAAATCAACCCTTTTTTCAATAAGATTCGATGATATATCACCAAAGGCGTTGCTGTGGTAACATGGTATATACAAAGAAACAAACAAGATACAAAGTAATCTAAACGACAGATGTCCAAGAATGAATCTGAAGTGCATTAGGTCAGTTGGAGTGGAGTTTCAATTTGCCAACACTTCAAAGAATAATTTCAAAATAATTTTTCCTTCACCGATTATCCCACATACTTGACCTGCTGTTTTGAAAGTTCCACCCACTATTCCATTTTCAATAAAAGAGGTCCCGGACTCAGCACAATATCTTTTGAAATTCACAATGGATGCAACAGCTTTTCATGTAATCTTTTGTAGCTGGATATTTTCAAAATAATGTCGATTTCGTATATTGTTACCAATCTCGGAATTACCTGCAATAATGATTTGACATGAGTGAAAGCATGGAGTAATAGGTTCATGGTGAAAGCAATCAAAGATTGGACACGGTATATCTGCTCTGATATCATGTCATCATGTGTTCCAAAGGAAATATATTATTCGTTCTGATCGCTATTTTAATGAGAATCCACATTTCATATTCTGGTAAGTAATGCCCAGATGACTATCATCTTTAAGTTTCACTAATTAATTGATTAATTTGATTAATTAATCAATTAATCAACCAATCAATTAATTTAATAATTAGTTTATTAGTTTTTCATACGAGATTTTTAAAAGAAAATATATTGATGAGCTAAAGATGATGTATTTCTAATTTTATACGTGGCCATGCATATTCGAAGAATACCCGTAAAAATATGGCTAAAAGCAAATACATACGAAATTTTATTTTAAAAAATAATTTGTCAGCATTTTGTACTTGATAATCAGGTTAATGTACTTTTTTGAAAAGGTTTTTCCGTATCGTTGTTTAACAGTGTGCTCTCCACCGACTTTAACGGAACCAGGGCTGCTTATACACCCAGTGATGGACGAATATCCCGATTTCACTCTCGTCGTGATTTATTGTGATCCAAGCCTCTTCCTCATGCACGATGGACCGAGTTACAGCTTCTGTTTCTTCGGATTTTGGGATGCTGATCCGACCCTGGCTATCTGTAACGGTAATTCTACTTCTCTTATGTAGAAAAATATAAAGTTTGTTTTCAGAATTAATCACAGCTACATTGCGTGTATTATTTAAGCTTTATTATCAACTACAAGTATCGAGAAAAGCAGTTACACAAGTAATGTCACTGCAAATCATCACACAATATGGATTTAATTACGCTGGATTGTAATAATGTTTGTAAGATAAAAAAAAATATGGAAAAACAAGGAAAAAATCCATTACTCTGGCAGAATTTTACAAAATTGTTTTCTTGTAAATGTTTCAACTACTGATGAAAATAATGTCCCCCCCCCCCAATACTCACCATCAACAAATTTCGGTTGCCTTCTTTTCTACCTTTGGTTTAGGTACACTTCTCTTTTAAGTACTATGGCATCAATCAAAAAAGATTTCCCTTTCGTACCGATAACAACACTTTTAGAGTATGTTAGCTTAATGAAAGGGGGGATTATGTTTGAAGCTAAGTGACATTGGAGTGCAAACTGGTAATACAGAACAGAAATAGAATATTGGAGTAATTCATCTAATGCTTTAATTCACACCATCATTCAAAGTGAATCAATCAACAGTAGTTTAGCGGTAAACTCACCATATAAACATCAGTGCATGAATATAAATCTAAACAAGTACTTATCATAATTGTTGCTTCCACATTTTTTCTATAGAGCCATGCAAAGTACCTGGAGTAGAGTCAGACACGAAACATATTGACAGAACCACCGGTGTATCGGAGCCAGAACGATATTTTCACGATATTGTTATCGAATATAGTTGTATCGACGATCTAGGAGTCCTTGAAGGTCCAAATTTAGCTACCTGCGAAGACGGAGAATGGGATCCACCGGTATTTCCAGTGTGCAGAGGTAATTAGACCTGAAAAAAAAACAAGGGAGAAGAAGAAAGAGAAGAAGGAAAAGAAACTAAAAGAAGAAGAAGAAGAAGAAGAAGAAGAAGAAGAAGAAGAAGAAGAAGAAGAAGAAGAAGAAAGAGGAGAAGAAAGATTTTCTTAATCCTTAAGATAAACAGAACGTATATTTTTAACGGAAGTCAATAAACTGTCAGTTATCGATATATGTTTGAAGCTCAAATTTATTCAGGGGCTACGCCTTCATGGAAATAGAAATTTATTTTAGTCTCCTCTGACAGAAAAAAACAAACAAACGGAAATGATGTGAAAATATACATGTATATTTCACATTCATTTGAACTCTACGTTAACTCCTTCGTGTCTCTTCAAAATTATACTTATAGACATCAAAACTCACATTCATTTAAAAACAATAGTGGTATAACTTTTGATTTCATTCTACAGCTAAATGTGAAGCACCTGCTAAGGCTCTACCCTCAGGTTTCTTCAGTCATGGTTCCGTGCTGTTTTTCACTTGTCTACCCGGTACCATATCAAACGGATTCTCGCTTGTGACGTGTAATGACGGGAAGTGGTCACAACCCATCGAATGTTTAGGTAAGGTAGTCTCCAACTTGGTTGAACAGTTTGATGTTTCTTAATGGAAACCATCATCATCATGCTCAATACTCAACAGAATGATGACGAATAATTACACAGAAATAATTTTCTTAGGCTCATTTTATTCGCAAGGTGACTGTCCATTATATTCTGGGAACTGTATCAAAAGACGTGTAAACATAATGGTGTAAGCACCACGTATTTGAGTATGTTTCTGTAAATGATTGCAAACGTTTTCATGCAAAATTACCCCATTAAACCAAAATTTTCAAGTGGATTTCCAGCTTTCCATTATATAAGTATTTTTTTTCAAAAATTTGAAATATTTATTTATTTCGTGGCCATTTTAAAAGTGCATCGTTTTTTCTGGGACACTCGATAGTAGTAACTTTGTGCATACCATACACATACGTTAATATACATTTCTTGGATTTTTGTGCAGTTTGTCCTTGACCTAATTCACACAAAAGGTTTTACTCTTAATTTGAATAGAGGTATATATCTAATAATTCTTTCACAAATAGATGTACCAACACCTAAAATGACGACACCACGGCAGACAACAGATTTGGTAACCACGCATGTCGCTACAGCAGCACCAATAGGTAGGCTATTTCGTATAAATATTTGTTTATTGCTTGCTGTCCACAAATACACGACTGCAAAGACATCATTACACAAAAGTAATAAAAATACCTTATTGAAGTCTATCAATCTGTTACATCATATTCTCTGCAATCCTCTTTTCAGAGTCGAATACCTTCTTGATTGGGTTCGTTCTTAAATAGGGCTCAAGGCCCTGTAACTGGCTCATTCCATTGGGGTCCCTTTAATAAATGCACTGTAGGTCTTAGTATATGCAGATATCTTTGTAAACAAAATAACCACAACGCGATAAAGGTTTGCATCTTTCTTGTTTTCATGAAGTTTGGTTGTTTAATCTCAATACAGGACCCGCCGTTTTACGTTTTATCCAAGGGACGGGATAATGGGATGAGGTGTCTTGTTGTCACCCAAAGGCGTTGCCAGGATTTTTCTAAAAGGGGTTTTCAATGGTAGCCAAATTACGGCAAAGCGAAAAGCCAAAAACACAAACAAACAAACAACAACAACAACGACAAAACCTTTTTAGGCCCGCCGGGAAACAGTTTCACGGCCAAGAGAGAAGTGTTTTTAGCAATTTTTTTTTCGTAAAAAGGGTTGTGTTTGCACACCCCGAACACCCTCTTGGTACAGCGTACAGCGTACTTTATAACTAAGGACGCAAACATCATCAATTTATTTTGAATCGGAGATTTCTTGTACGAGGAATTGACTT
>JZLH01S0606851.1:0-17683 GCA_001188425.1 Eucidaris tribuloides | reverse complement strand
AGACCTGAAAAAAAACAGGGAGAAGAAGAAAGAGAAGAAGGAAAAGAAACTAGAAAAGAAGAAGAAGAAGAAGAAGAAGAAGAAGAAGAAGAAGAAGAAGAAAGAGGAGAAGAAAGATTTTCTTAATCCTTAAGATAAACAGAACGTATATTTTTAACGGAAGTCAATAAACTGTCAGTTATCGATATATGTTTGAAGCTCAAATTTATTCAGGGGCTACGCCTTCATGGAAATAGAAATTTATTTTAGTCTCCTCTGACAGAAAAAAACAAACAAACGGAAATGATGTGAAAATATACATGTATATTTCACATTCATTTGAACTCTATGTTAACTCCTTTCGTGTTCTCTTCAAAATTATACTTATAGACATCAAAACTCACATTCATTTAAAAACAATAGTGGTATAACTTTTGATTTCATTCTACAGCTAAATGTGAAGCACCTGCTAAGGCTCTACCCTCAGGTTTCTTCAGTCATGGTTCCGTGCTGTTTTTCACTTGTCTACCCGGTACCATATCAAACGGATTCTCGCTTGTGACGTGTAATGACGGGAAGTGGTCACAACCCATCGAATGTTTAGGTAAGGTAGTCTCCAAATTGGTTGAACAGTTTGATATTTCTTAATGGAAACCATCATCATCATGCTCAATACTCAACAGAATGATGACGAATAATTACACAGAAATAATTTTCTTAGGCTCATTTTATTCGCAAGGTGACTGTCCATTATATTCTGGGAACTGTATCAAAAGACGTGTAAACATAATGGTGTAAGCACCACGTATTTGAGTATGTTTCTGTAAATGATTGCAAACGTTTTCATGCAAAATTACCCCATTAAACCAAAATTTTCAAGTGGATTTCCAGCTTTCCATTATATAAGTATTGTTTTCAAAAATTTGAAATATTTATTTATTTCGTGGCCATTTTAAAAGTGCATCTTTTTTTCTGGGACACTCGGTAGTAGTAACTTTGTGCATACCATACATATACGTTAATATACATTTCTTGGATTTTTGTACAGTTTGTCCTTGACCTAATTCACACAAAAGGTTTTACTCTTAATTTGAATAGAGGTATATATCTAATAATTCTTTCACAAATAGATGTACCAACGCCTAAAATGACGACACCACGGCAGACAACAGATTTGGTGACCACGCATGTCGTTACAGCAGCACCAATAGGTAGGCAATTTCCTATAAATATTTGTTTATTGCTTGCTGTCCGCAAATACACGACTGCAAAGACATCATTACACAAAAGTAATAACAATACCTTATTGATGTCTATCAATCTGTTACATCATATTCTCTGCAACCCTCTTTTCAGAGTCGAATACCTTCTTGATTTGGTTCGTTCTTAAATAGGGCTCAAGGCCCTGTAACTGGCTCATTCCATTGGGGTCCCTTTAATAAATGCACTGTAGGTCTTAGTATATGCAGACATCTTTGTAAACGAATAACCACCACGCGATGAAGGTTTGCATCTTTCTTGTTTTTATGAAGTTTGGTTGTTTAATCTCAATACAGGACCCGCCGTTTTACGTTTTATCCAAGGGACGGGATAATTGGATGAGGTGTCTTGTTGTCACCCAAAGACGTTTCCAGGATTTTTCTAAAAGGGGTTTTCAACGGTAGCCAAATTACGGCGAAGCAAAAAGTCAAAAAACACAAACAAACAAACAAACAAACAACAACAACGACAAAACCTTTTGAGGCCCGCCGGGAAACAATTTCACGGCCAAGAGAGAGGTTTTTTTAGCAATTTTTTTTTCGTAAAAAAGGGTTGTGTTTGCACACCCCAAACACCCCCTTGGTACAGCGTACAGCTTTATAACTAAGGACGCAAACATCATCAATTTATTTTGAATCGGAGATTTCTTGTATGAGGAATTGACTTCTCCACTAAAATCATCACTCCTACGTAAACAATAACAAAAACAAAATCAAAAACACATTATTTACTGATGTAGTTCAATCAGTATCTTCACCATCTTCAAAATATTTCTTTCTCATATTTTGTATTTTCTGCATTTTTGTTTATGGCACCATGTCGTAAAGAATGCTTTCACCCAGACACTTATACGACTGATTGGTATATCGTACCGGATCAACCCGAGGGTTATCGGCGCCTAGACACTATCTACTACTATTGCAATAAAACCATCGTTTACGTGGATTACGTCACCATCTGCCACGAAGGAAAGTGGATCCCAACCGTACCAGACACAATATGCAAAGGTATGTTTGAACATGACAAAACAGCTCAAATTATGACAAAGGTGACTGATATCATTATTTTCCCTGCAGTGTTGTAATAGGATCTGCATACGATATTGCATGTAGATATAGAGTGTATGGAGTACAGTGAACCGCAACACACCTTACAAGCAAGTAGTCCGCAGAAAAATCAATTTATCTCATTATATTTGGAAGACTGTACGAACGAATAATACAGTTTAAACATTAGTCATACTGAATTACGCTATTTTTCTGAATCTTTATTTAATTGTTGACCATTTCGTAATAATTCAATCTTCAACAAAAGCTAATGATGAAAAATATGGTTCCAATTGAGGCAAAACCATAACAAACCGCCACGAATTATATTTTATACCTACATTGGTTTAACCGCGTGATCAATATACCAAAATCGGTGAATATGTTTATGACCGCATATTTTAGTGAAAATTTATCAATATTTTTGTCCAAGTGATCCAATTTATGGTTAAGATTTCCCAAGCCACTGGTCAAATTTCACCACTTTATCTGTCGGACACTTGTGTATCCAATAACATACTGATCATTATAATTTTTAGATGCCTGTGAAGTTCCCGGAGACACTGACCGGGACTGCACATTACCGTAGTGACGTCTTTTACGGATGGCATATTCTATATCCATTGGAACTCAGATTTCTTTGGACTGTTTTACATCGAACATGGAATTCCAACGACCATGTCATTTCTACCTGTGGATCGGTGAGTTTGGAGACCACCACCTACCTGCAGAGGTAATTTATTTCAGGTGCACTTACATATGTTGGTAAACACCGGTTTAGTTACCTGTGTGACAAGGATTTGGTTGATTTAAATCCGAAGTATACTTTTGGTAAATGGAAAATAGTGAAATTATTTCTTGGTGTGTTTTTAGATAGTTCTATATAATCTACTAATGCCCTTAAAACGCTTTTGAAACGCTTCCAATTTTTTGTTTGTTTAGAAATAATGAAAAAGGACGATAAGGTCAGACCCCCGACCATTTTGCCATATGAATGTACAGTTATATCTGCTCTTCGATTATCTAAAAATCACAAACTTGTCACTTTAAGCAAATTTTCGGGCTGATGTTGTTTTTTTATATGCAATATTTCAATACCACACTTAGTGAAAGATTGGTGAAAAATATGTGATCGACCAGAATTATAGTTATGGTTTTAATAATAATAATAATAATAATAATAATAATAATAATAATAATAATAATAATAATAATAATAATAATAATAATAATAATAATAATAATAAATTAAGATTTATTACGCGCTTAATACGACGTTTCTAAGCGCTGTAAAAGGAAAGATATACAGAAATAATCAAAGGGTGGGATCGAACAGAATAAAATACGTTTTTTTACAAATAATTTATAACCTAAGTAAATAACGAACATAAACATAATCATAATTTAAAGCAATAATTTCGATCTATCTACAACTCAATATAACTGATATTGTTATTTCATTATTTAATAGTAATGTATGGTTAGAGATATACTTTCCTTTCTATTTTATCTGTAGATTCGATAACCACTGTCATGACCACGAGTACAGATTCTCCATTTACAGCAGCACCAACTGATATTCTTACTGACGTTGTCTCATATTCATATGAAATAACCAGTACTGCAACGCAAAGTGAAATGTTAACAGGTGTTTCGATGGACCCCATAAGCAGAACTTGGCACAAATACAGACGTGTCTTTTGAGATGGACGAAATCACACGGATTGTCACAGAAGTATTTACGGAAGTTGACCGTGTGAATATTGTTACACCAGACTCAGCACTGACTTCAGACATTGCTACAACTCAAACTGAAGATGAAACAGTGTTCGATGAGTACACAGAGATCATTACGGACGAAATGACAGATATTATGGTTCAATCTAACGTAATGAGAACAACAGATAATATGCTTTCTAAGGAAGTTTCTGAACCCACCATTAGTGTTACGCAGACTGGGGGAACGGAGGTTATTACCGATATTATCACTGATGAATATCATGGTATTCCATCCGATATCGTCACTGAAATTATAAATCCGAATACAGAATTCACAGTGACAAATTTCTCCACTGAAATAACATCAAATAATGATCTAATTACTCAGTTTGCTACGGATTTTGACGTTTTCACTGAGGTAGTGACTGCGATCGTTACTGACAATCGTACAAACGGGGACACGACGATCTCTAGGACAAATACGGACGCGTCATCTGAGGTTGACGAAATCACACGGATTGTCACAGAAGTATTTACGGAAGTTGGCCGTGTAAATACTGTTACACCAGACTCGACATTGACTTCACACAGTGTTAAAACTCAAACCGAAGATGTTACAGATATCGTTAATTACACAGAAATCTTTACGGACGAAGTAACAAATATTATGGCACATTCTAATGCAATGAGAACGACAGACAATGCGCATTCAAAGGAAGTTTCAGATATCGTCACTGAAATTGTAAATCCAAATACAGAATTCACGGCGACAAATTTCTCCACTGATATTACATCCAATTATAATCAAATTACTCAACTTGTTGCGGATATTGAGGTTTTCACTGGGGTAGCGACTGCGATCGTTACTAAAAACCGGACAAACCAGGATACGACAGACGCGTTAACTGAGGTTGATGAAATCACACGGATAGTCACAGAAGTATTTACGGAAGTTGACCGTGTAAATACTGTTACACTGGACTCAGCGCTGACCTCAGACGGAGTTACAATTCAAAATGAAGATGTCACAGACATCATTACGGACGAAGTAACAGATATTATAGTACATTCTAATGCAATGAGCACAACACAAGATCTGATTCCCAAGGAGGTTTCTGAACCTACCATAGATATTAGGCAGACTAGTGCAACGGATTTTATTACTGATTTAATGACCGGTGAATATCACGGCTATGCAACAGATATCGTCACTGAAGTTGTAAATCCAAGTACAAAATTCACGGCGACAAATACTGCCATAGATGCAACTTCAAATATTGAGCCAATTACTCGCCTAGATACTAATACTGAAACTGCCACTGAGTTGGCAACTGCGATTGTTACTGACAATCCAACAGATACAGATACGACGAGGCAGACAACGTCTACCGAACTCAGAAATAGCTCTCCGCGTCTCCTTGCATCCAACGGCTATGCCTCTTCTACTGTAGATGTTGAAACAGTGGACGTAATTGTTACCGAAGTCCTAACTGATGTAATTACTGAAATCGCGAAAACGACAAATTCCTTCACAAACTCCTTCACAGACCATGTTAGTGATCGAGAAGTTAAAGCCGAAACTGATATTATAACCGAGGTTATATCTCCTGAAATTCCACGCACACCGGGTGAAACGGTAAAGGCAGTTTCTTCAAGCCAAAGCGTCGACAATACCAGCTATTTTCTTGATGTAACACTTACAGAAGTTCTAACAGAAGTTGTCACAAAAGTCATGACAGACATTGTTCCGAAAACCAGTCAGATTGGGCCACACACTGATGATGTCACCTATCCTATAACTGAGAATGGAAGTGAATTGAAAACGACGTCCCACTTACTTACGATTGTTGAAACAAGTTCTGTTTCTGAAATTGCCAAAGACACCGAATACGTGAATCTAACTACACAACCCACGATTAAAACGGAATATGTCACTGAAAGCGATACGGAAATAATCACCGATTATGTTGATTACCAAACACGACAGAACAAAATGCCACAGACTTCACCGGATGCCCTAGATAACTTTCTCAACACCGTTTCAACAAAAGGTTCAACCCCTTTAGTGCCAAACACAGACACTACTATTAGCAATGTGGCAAATATGCAAAATATCACCGAAGTAGTAACAGATCTCATTACTGCCGTTGTGACAGAACCTCAAGAGACAACCATCACAGGCAATGTAACAAAAGCTATTAGCGAGACTAGTCAAAGTAATCTTCATACTTACACTGAAGTACTCACGGAAGTCTTAACATATATTGTTTCAGATAATGTTAAAAGCACCACGGACACTCCTATACGAATTGTAAGTGAAACGGAAACGAAGACAGATATTATTCCCAAAGACGTTACCGATATAACTCTTTCGACAAATAGGTATGACATCCACTCTACTAACATAGGGAGAATAAGCAACGAAATGATGGAAACTGTGACCGAAGTAGTAACAAAACTGGCTACAGTCTCTGTTCCAGAAACTGCAGAAACAATCTCCACGGACAATTTTATTGAAGCTGCAAGCGATCGTAGTGAAAGAAGCACTGAACGTTTCAGTGATTTAGTTTCGACTGTTGTAACAGAAACCGTCTCTGCTATAGTCACAGAATTTGAAGATACCCCTGTACGCCCTGTTGGTGAGACTGAATATGTAACCACAAGGGCAACTGAGATAGTAACTGATATCATTGCTGATAATCAAACACAATTTCATATGACACATACAACTTTGCATCCACTCAATGATATTCAGAGCAGTGTTTCAACAGGTAATGATCATCCTGCTACGACCACAGATAGTATAATCAGTGCTGTGCCAAACATGGAAACCGTAACCAGTTCATGGACAGAACTTCTGACGACCATTGTTTCCGAAACTACAGAATCAACCATCGCAGATGCCTCGATAGCCTCTGTAAGCGAGACTTCTGAAAGTAGAACTCAAAGCATCACTGAAGTACTTACTGAAATCCTAACAGATGTTGCTTCTGAAACTAGTTATTCCAGAACCCCTGTAAGACAAGCAGAATATGAAACTGAAATACAAACGGATATTGTAACACTTGCTGACAATCCAACTCAACCAAATGAAATTGCTCAAACTTTAGCGGATCTTTTTGATTCACCGTTCAGTACCCTTACCTCAAATACGTCAATTCCTATAACAACAGCAAACACTGAAGGTGGTGGTAACACGACAAGTATGGAAAATGTTACCAAAGTAATTTCTGAACTTGTTACAGTCGTTGTTTCTGAGACTCCAGAAACAACCACTGTAGACAGTATCACCAACACAGACATTGATACTGTTAAATCCACCAAGCACGTGCAGACTCCTATAGACTCTGTAACTGAAATGAAATATACAAGTGAGATCAAAACTGAAATAATCACGGATGTCGTTCTTGATAATGTTACAGAACCTTTTACGATCAGTTTATCCGGAACGGCAGAAACAGCTACCACAGACAATTTTGTAGATTTCATAAGCAAAGTAATTAAGGCCGAGGATGGTCAAACCGAAATGATCACCGACACAGATACAAGAGTTCTAGCAGATGTCGATACTGTTACAGATGGGCAGTATCAAACTGCTTCTACATATCCTGTAAAAGAAACAGAATTTGTTACTGAAATAAAAACGAAAATCGCTACCGAAATTGTTTTTGACAATCAAACAAAACTGCAAGAAACAACGCAGAATTCGCTTGGACCTTTTGATAACTTCCACAGTGAAGTAGAAGTTACTAGTGCTCCTCAGACATCCTCTTTTGATGATATGAATAGTACTGGGACAGATATCAGAACATTAACTACAATATTTACCGAACTCATAACAGATGATACGGCTGCAACTGAGGAAGCAACTAGAACAGATGCAATTGCAAACCCTTCAAGTGAGACCGGAACTGAAACCGAAAGTGTGACCGAAATGATAACGATAGTATCAACTGAAATCGTTCCGGACTTTGTGACAAATCCTTCAAATGAAACAAGATTAACAACTGACAGTGTCACAGATCTACGTACAGAAATTGTTACTGAACTACTTACAAAAATTGTTACTGAAGTACTTACAAACGGTGTTACTGAACTACTTACAGAAACGGGTGATAAAAAGACAAAGCGAAGTGACATACCACAGACATCAAGAGATCCCATTCGCACCGTTTCAGGAAACATATTTACTTCTGATGTGGCCGTTACTGACACTGATAACAATTTCACAGATCTGGACACTGTGACTGCAGTAGTCAACGAAGTTGTTACAGAGGTAATAACGAAATCAGGTAAATCCACAGCTATGGACATTGTTACGGGTACTTTAAGTGAAAGAAAGACTGAAATTGTGACTAATGTTATTACTCCACAACCAACAGACACAAGTCTTGAAACCGGTAAAGTAACTCAATTCATGGATAGGTACTCTAAATCTTCAGACAAGACGAGGAGCCTTACAGATATGACTGATACAAGAGGAATATCTGATGTTGTGACATATATTGTAACGGATGTTGAAACTATTAATAGTATGGACAATTTTATCACTGCCGAAACTAAAGCATTAAATGCCGAAACGAATTCCAATAGCGATGAAGTGACATATACCGTTACAGGTATGGAAATTACTACTGATGAAGTTACCAAAGCAGATAAAGAGCTAATTACCGAGACTACAACTAATCTCATAACAGCTTTACCTCAGAAGTATACTGGAACTGATACTGAAGTACCAACACACAGATTTACGGATATTGTCACAGCCTTTACGGAAATAACCGCAATTGTTGATTTGACAGATTCTGAAAAAGTAACCCAAGAATCTGATAGAGCTACAGAATTCTCGCAAACTTTCACAAATCTAATCGTTGAAGACATGACGGAAACTGAGACAAAGGACCAGACTACATCAATATATCAGACAGCGAGAGATGCTAAAACTATTGTACCTAGTACCAACACTGATGCAGACTTCGAACCTGTCACAGTCACAGAAATCGTCACGGATGTTGTGTATATCACTGAAACCCAAACTAAGGATTATGTTTCGTATACCGAATGGACAGACGCAAGAGCATTCGGGACTGATCTAACAATGAAAACAGAAATTACCACACAAAGAAGTGACAATGAAGACACGTTTGGGACTGAGGCAGAAAATACTTCTGGCGTAACCGAATCGTTTCCAAACGTAAAAACTGAAACTGAGCAGTTCACTGAACTAATATCCGATATATTAACTCAAAACCGACCAAAGTTTGTCAGATCCAACTGCTCGAATAACCTCAGAAAAATTATACAGCTTGGACATTTCCACGCCAACTTTTACAGGGACAGGAGACAACTGGAGGACTGAAATAGTTACGGGAACTGAGGTCACACAAACAGACATTTTGACAAAATCATCAAGTTCGGGATCAACTAAAGGTGCTACTGACACAGTGACATTGGATGACACAAATGATGATATCACAGAGCCATTAACTGAGCCGCACATTGTAACAGAACTCATATCAGATTTTGTTTCGACTGAAGGAGTTCCGGAAAGTAAAGTCACCGAAAAACTTACAACCAATTTTGAAGGTGTAAAAGCATCGGAAATATTCACCGAAATAATAACATCAGACGCAAGTGAAGTTTCTGAAATTAATCAGGAATTTGGTGTGACGACTTCTGCCATGAAATCTACGATTTCAGGGAGTGCAACTAAAATAACGACTGAAATTGTGAGTAATGAAATGACAGACCTTACTTCTGACATCCGTACAAGAACAGAAAAGGTATCAGAGGGTGCGGTCATAACGGCTGGTGATACAAATAATATTGGGAGCGAAGTGATAACCGATATCTACACTTTGCGTTCTGACGTTACAACGTTATCTGTAGATGAGGAACCAACTACTATTGCTGCAATAATTGAAAATGTCACGAAACCTGCTGATATCTCTGTGCCCAATACTGAAATGAAGACAGATATTTTTACCCCAAAGAGTACGGAACACTTAACCGATACAGATGTAACATCATCTAAAGTAGATCGCACAATCTCAGACATTATCACGAAATTCGGTACAACTTCTAAGGACAGTGATCAAACTAATAACAGTGGTTTCACGGCGCCACCTGAAGTGACATCTGACATGACCAATCAGTATACCAGTGGCATTAGTGACATCACTGAAAATGTTTCAGCCATTTCTACACTGTCGACAGCAGAAACTCATACCATGATCCTGATGACTGGAACGAATGGCCTGGATGATACTGTCAGTCAAACATCCAGACTCACTGGCAGTTATAGCACCGCTGAGAGCGGTATAACTGAAGTTGGGAAGAGCACTCCCTCTTGGGCTCAGACTAGTGTGGAAGCTGGTGTTACCACCATATGGGAATTTTCTGCAATGCAGAGCGACAACGTAACGACATCTGACAGTACAACATTGCTTAGTTTAAGCACCATTGATCCTGGGATAATATTTGGTCCATTAGGTATGTATAAATAAGTAGAGTTTAAAAAGTACTGTACTCTTCAGGGATATTGCTGTATACATGTTCTGAAATGCCACTAATGGATTTGAAGCTTCAAAATAGGCTATTATATAGAAAATGAATTACAAATAGGGATTTGCTTGAATTACATTGTATTATTTTAATTGAATAATTAATTTGTTTATTTGTTATATCTGATGTATGGTATATTGATATTCAACATATTGCAGTCTTTTGCATTGTTAATGCTCGTGATATATAATAGTATACATGTACGTAACTTGAGTGTTCTACTAATTGAAAAAAAAACTATGAAAACCATTTTTAATAGAGAAAAATAAGAAGGCAAAAACGAATGGGTGGAACATATCTTCAGACACGATGGACCTCTGAAAGATGTCATTATGGGAAGGATGACAGAAACAAAGACGTCAAAGGATGAAACAAATAGTATTGTTTGATAATATCCTACGGAGAGGGTCACATAAGAGGATGAAAGAAACTTGGGAAGAGCCTGAAACAAACAAAGGTGGATTGTGTACCACAAATGAAACCTGCTCAACAGCAGTGCAATATTCAGAGATACCAATAATTAATACTCTACGGACTGTACCAAACAATATCGTTACATTATGATTGAATATAAAATGTATTTACTTCCCTTGTGCTACAACAGGTCCAATGATACTAAGAGGAATCTTAATCGGCATTTCTGCAGTAATTATCGCACTGACGGCAGTAATTCTTTATTGCATACGTAAGTCACTCTTGCGTAATCGTGCTCACAGGCGACAACTTTACATCTCGCATGGTAATTTAGAGTCTGTAAGTATATAACAACATTGTATATAATATTGTTGATGAATATCACTCAGCACATTTCACAATTTCTCCCGTTAAATTGATAATATCGAAGCAGTATAAAATGTAATCATTATTAACAACACGTCTCAAATTTCACTTCACCTTTCTCATCCGTTGCTTATCTCCTCTTTGCCATTACTACCACCATTATCATGGGAATCATCGTGTGTGTTTTTGAATTCCATAGTAACAAAGAAACATTGTTCTTTGGTGTAAGGACCATGATATACAAATACGAATACCCCGAACCCTATAAAGTCAATGCTTTGGGATATACAGTCGAACGGTTAAAACCAATGTTATCATGCTTTCAGAAACATAATGGCAAGTGAACATTAGATAGACCTGAGTCATACCATACACGTTCTTAGCAATATGAATTCAAAGGGATTTGATGTCATGCTTTCCCCTTTTTATGTAGGCCTATCCACTGCATGGAATATTCCAGTAGGCGCAAACATGATGAAAGACATGGAAGAATAAGTTGCTGTATTTTGTTTTGTTTTATTTTTGATAAACAATTACAGACTTACCATCATTTAAATTACCCGCCAGCATCATTTCGTAAGTTCACTCTTCACCAGTCGTTCGTTGACGAGACTCGTAAAGGCAGGCACGGGATGTTCCGAACACAGGCAGCTGATATAAAGGTTAGCATGACAGAACATATTTCAATTAATGTGGTCTTTCGCAATAATACATTGTGAAGAAATTTTTTGAACAATGCATAATTGAATTCAATTACATGAACGAATAAAACTCAACGTGATACTAATTTGGAACTTCTCACCATAAAGGTTGGTGATATATCTAAATCATGGTTGCTATCGCAATACCACCAATGAAACTGGAATGAGTCTGAGCAGTTAAATATCTTATGGTCAATATAAATATCAACCTATCTTGGTCAACTGCCTTTTGTAAACGGCATTATATAAATGCCTCACGAGCCCAACATGTTGAAACATATTCCACCAGCTGAAAATTATCTCGTTAATTTGGTTTATTATAGAAAAATAAACGTTCATTTACCAGTATTGAATTAATCTGATACCTTGATCAAAATTGATTCGGGATAAAGCTACGCAACAGATTCTTCCTTCACAATGAGTACTGATGGTGATTGTTTAAAAGTAAAAAAAAAATGACCATGAAATTTTACCTGCAAAAATCCTGACAAGTCTACTTGATTCTAGAGTAATTTTATCCCAAGGTTAGGATTTCTTATCCGAATGTTTCCCTTTTACCATTGATACCGGTAAAATCCATGACCTTACTCATATTGCACTCATTTTATTATACTTCTTTTGTTTCTTTCCGCCCAGATTAAGTATCACAGCTGGCGTATTACCAGATGATATTAGGTGTGATATATACAGACGTGAAAGAGACCTTTGGCCATGCATGGTCGAGTCATCGTGCTGATTGTGGAGTCTACGAGGATTACAGTTTATAACACGAGAGTAACAAGTCAGAAAATTAATTCTTGATTGTGGACCGGCGAAACGGACTTTTGCTCACTAGAGACTGATAGAAGTAAACACACACACATTAGCAGTAAAATACAGTAAACCTCTTGCGAACTCACCACTCCCGAAGCAAGGAAACAGACGTTTCGTAAAAGAAATTAATTGGACAACTTAATATCCATTTTTTAACCGCATCACAGTCATAAACCCCCAAATTCATGAATATTGTATATACTTCAGTAACTTTTGGATTTAAAAGTTTAATCCATATCATGTGAGTCGATCATGCATGATGATCATCAGAACTTTTATCATTTTTATAGCTTGTGTATGCCAATCCTATCGCTAGACTGTTGAGTATTCAGAAAGCATGTTTAGAGATGTCCTTACACATAGACAGTAAAAGGTAACCTACTGAATAACATCGTGAATCAACTTTCATATGGACCGTACGAAAAATCAGTTCCATGTCGTGATGCTAAAGGTTCGTTATTTCAACGAATCGTTATTCCAAATATCAACATACTACAAAATTGGAATTAATTAATCCTATCTCATTTTCGGTTTATTGAATCCTCAGTTACATGTGTATAAGACATGTATATATTCGGAATATCTAACATTCAAAATAACGAAAAATCTCCCGAAAAAAATCATTGCAAGTCTAAACAGGCGTGGCTTCTGTATGATTGACCTGAGTTGCGACGCTTTTAAATGGATTATATCGCCCTTGTGGTTGGCTGAACAAGCAGACAGTTTAAGAATCGTTGTATTCAAGGAAAAAGGTGTAAGGTTGGCATAATAGTTCACCGCTATATGGGATTAAGATGTCAGTGATTCTTCTGATTTTACTGTCAAAACAACATGTGATTTTGATTTTATTTATCAAAACGGTCCAAAAACCAAAATTATCGTAGGCCAGGTTAAGCACTTGCCATTTTATACATATATTATTTGGCTTCACAGATAGAAGCCACAAACTGTCTTTAGGGTCCGTAATGTTGATATTGTAGATATGGACTATATATTTTTACATAAAGATTGTGCAAATTATGTGACAATTACGACGATCTATCATCGGCTTAATGTCATTTTGCGATATTTTACCGAAGAGTTTCGTTAACTCGTAGAAGTAGCAATTCGAGTGAACATGTGTGTGTATGTGTGTATGTGTGTGTGTGTGTGTGTGTTGTGTGTGTGGTGTGTGTGTCTGTGTCTGTACGATATGATCCATGTGTGTGTGTGTGTGTGTGTGTGTGTGTGTGTGTGTGTTTGTATGTGTGTGTTTATCTTCGTGCATTTGTAGACACATCGACAGTATATCACAGTATTCGGAGACATTAGAGAATGAGTAGGGTTAACTCATTCAAATTTCATTACCTATGTAATAGTTTCTTTATTTTGTTTAAACGAAAAAAGGAAATCCGTATCAACCAAATCTGTCATATACTCCTAGATTTCCAAAACATTCAACAGAACCTAGAACCACCACCCTCCTCATATATGCACGTGTTCGACGAACCTCACAAACGAAAACCGTGTTTCACTGATTCCACTACGACTATTTTTAGCTGTCCCACGCGAGTAAATATTGTTATCACACACTCAAAACTCCAGTCACCACCTTACTCTCGTTGTGGGCGGAATGTCGAAATCGCATTGTGGATGTGCTTGTCAATACACATACCATGTATATTTGACAAATGGGCAGTACAGAAGGTAGCGCGATATTTTCTAGCAAATATGAGTGAAGTGGTACGGCCATGATTACATCATCAGCGGTATTTTTTTTTTTTACCAATGCTGTTGGATGGATGGATGGTGGTTAAAGGTTCAAATAAATGTGCCATTCCCTGTACAAAATGAGATAATATCCTCAGGCCTGAACCATGCAGTGTTAATGGTGTTTTGTCACCGCCCCCCAAAAAAAAAGATACAGACCAAATATATTTTACAATTTTACCTTCACAACAACTCTCTTTTTCGTTAACACATTTACACTATCATTATGTCTTTCTCAAGAATACTCGAGAAAACACTTTATATTGAAAGGTGAATATTGTAAAATACATCTTTTCTTATGCAAGATGGAAAATGTGGTACACAAAAGACGGTGGGGGCATTTAAAATTTCCTTGCAAATCCTCACAATCTTGCAAGCCTTGTGCTTAGTAGCTCTATATTTAAGTGCTATGTTTGATAATGGTGATCATTCTTTTAAGTAGATATACATGTATTGTTAGGTTGTTAGGTATGACTTTTGTAGTAATTGACCTTACTTGGATTTTCAACGTTTTGGTAAGTAGTAAGTCCTATAAGCAGTCTCAATCTTCCCAAAACAATGGTTTGTTTGAGTGTGTGAGTGGCTTCTGTGTTAATATGAGTGTATGTGCATGCGTGTGTGTTTTGCTTGTGTGTGTATGCGTGTGTTTGCTTGTGTGTGTATATCTTTGTGTGTCCGCGTGTTTGTAAATTAATTGAATATTTGAGGATAATTATATCTTATATATTTTTAAGAGTACAATCTGTTTAAAGAGTTCGTCTACTCAATATTATTTTAATTATTGTCATTCCTGTTATCTAATGTCTGTTTGTGATATTTTGTTCAATTGTCTATAACTTCCCAATATTTGTGAAAAAACACCATTTCAGACAATAAATGATGGTCCTTACTGCATCATGCTTGTCAGTAATATTGTCAACACCAGGAGAAGTCTAAAAACACAAAACCTATGTCAACAAAAGCACATTAATTCTATTAAATTTTGACATTATTTACCCATTGCGAGAGTGCACTTGGCGCCCAGTGATTCTGTCTGTCTACGAGTATGACGAGATGGTTCACGCTACCGTAATGTTTACTCGCATTTTTTTTCGATGTCTAATTAACACGTCAAAATATTAGTTATTTCCGTCGAAATCACGTCAGTCTATGCGATTATTATCGAATATACTGTACTCATACATAGCTTCTTCCATTCAACTGGATTCAAAACAGTAGGTTGGAATTGGACATAACATCAATTGATTCAAGGCTTTTTACACAAAGGTGGATTACTACAAAATAATGCATGATGAAAAGTATTTTGCTGTTCTTGATCGTCGCGCGGGTGTTATATTGTAATGCAAGTGAGTACGATTTTTATCTATTGCATATATCGCCGGTATAGAACCGAGAGGAAAGGCGGTACGCTTAAAGCCGATATGACTCCAAGAAAGAGGCTTATGATCCTTGCAAGCAAGTCTAAAATCGGCATTAAGACGCGTCACTTCATAGGCATTGTCAATATTTAAGTGGTTATGCGTTGTCTTATTAAGAGTAGAACTGCCGTCCTTTCTAGCTTCTAGTCGACCCAGACGATATGTTGAAACTAGAAGATGTACTATTATTGTTTGGTACTATTTCATCTCGCGGTATCATTCTAAGAACAACTATAACAAGGTTATTTGTTAAAAGCCGCAAGTTCTTAGTTTTGGGGATTTTTTGTTTTTGAAAAAAGCTTTATGCCCCAAATCATAACCGCTGCAATAATAGATTCTGATGTCTTTTAGTTTTTTTTTATATGAAATTACGTGAAAATAGTCGGGGGGAGGGCGACCCGCGAAATTTTGACCATGATTTTACATTAAGCATCCAAAGGGTTAATAGCCATTGCATAGAATCTATTGTGCAGGTTATGTACTTTGGGGCATAAAGCCTTCAATAAAAAAAAATCCCCAAAACTAAATGGGCCTTTAAGTTTTACTCAATAGCGTAATAATAAGGTAGAACGAATAGCACCATGACGCTATAGGGTAGCTTTAAACATTATTTTTGTGAGGTGTCATTGTTATTATTATTGATTATATATTAGTAGTAGTAGTAGTAGTAGTAAGTACCGAGTAGTAGTAGTAGTAGTAGTAAGTAGTAGTAGAGTACCGAGTAGTAGTAGTAGTAGTAGTAGTAGTAGAATAGTAGTAGTATAAGTAGTAGAAGTATAGTAGTAGTAGAAGTAGTGAGTACGTAGTAGTAGTAGTAGTAGTATTGTAGTGATGGTCGTGGTGCGTTGTTCTTTAGATTACTTGTGAACAGGGTAGTGACATGATGGTGAAGAAGTCACAAATGTTTCATGAACCAAATGAGTTGAAATATAATACAGGTGCTGTATCAAAGATATACACTGACTAGTGTGTTATAATTCCGGTGGAAACGAATTGATGTCTTGATTTGCTTATTTTGAGGAGAAGAAGAACATTAATTCATCGTATTGAACTATTCTCTGGACCGATGACAGAAAATGAATCTACAGGCAATCTACACGGCAAATTTTTAGCGCACTTCTTCATTTGTTACATTTTCGCTAATATAACGATAAAGGAGAAAGTACGACATAAAATATTCAGCAGCAGAAATTAGAATAGTGCATTCTATGGGAGAAATGGACACGACCCAAAACTGAAATACTCTAGATTTTTATTCTATTGCGCGTAAATGATAAATTTGGAAATAGCAATTTTAGCGTTTCATTGTTAGACCTATCAGAAACACTGCATAAGATGGAGAATACTGTATCTCAGTTTTTTTTAACTGAGATCATTGCCGAACTATTCCTTTGCAATTCGCATGATCGTTCCGTTATGAACATAATTTCTTCTTTTACGTTAAAATCCTTGGCAGTGCGTAGCATATTGAAAATATAACATATATCTCAGATACTTTAAAAGTTTAAAAGTATCCACACATTTATACCAACAAATAATAAGTTTGCGCAAATCCACGAGAATTCTATTTCAATGTTGGGGAGGGGGACACAACAATCGGTTGTCGCTCCGCCCCATCCCACTTGAATATAATTCCCTTGCGTGGATTTGTGCC
>JZLH01S0606825.1:12562-22562 GCA_001188425.1 Eucidaris tribuloides | reverse complement strand
TTCCGTTCTTGGTTTACATTATTTTGCAGATTCCATACCTGAATATATGTATAATGGGGGATTTTTAGTAATTTGTTTTTATTTTGATATTGTACTTTGAACAAAGACTTGATAATGGGCTTCTGTTGATGTTATACTTTATTATATTACTCAACATTCTTGACTTTATGTCAGTTACTCTCGTTCTTCTAGGTTGGGATGGGAGGGGAGGTGGTCACTCTGATGTCACTAGACATATCCTTACTTATGTGTGTATTTTTATTTTTATACTTTAATTTGTATTCATGCATTTGTGTCATTCTTTGATGCTACATGACTGTGTGGGGTGACATGCTCCAGAGCAACAGTGATTGAAATTGCTTTTGCCACCCCTGACCCACATGTAGCATCATTTCCTATCTTGTTTGTTCGTTATTTATGTTTGTATATTGTATATGTTCTGTTTTGTATTATGCTATATTGATTGGTCTAATAAATAATAATAATAATAATAATAATAGCTCTTCTCGTTCTTGTATTTGTTCCGTTTGTCCTCTTATACTAAACTCCTCAAAAAAAGTTTGGAAATCTGAGTTTGATCGGTTATATCTCCCGTTTCAAAGAAATAATCAATGCAAGCTTGGTATCACTAGAAAGATTATTTAATTTTCTTTAAAATAATATCCTACTTGTTATGATTGTGCCATCAGAAAAAGAGCAGTATCTTAAAATGTGGTGTAAAGTGTAAATTGAAAAGCTGCAAAATAACCAAAGTTCGGTTAGTCACCCAATTCTTGTTGTTGTTGATAAGTGAGTTTTCCTTTGTTTCTTTAGTTGTTATACGCTCTAATGTGAACATTGACATGGATTGAAAGAAAACCTCCAAAATAAGCAAGCAACAACAACAAAAAGTGAAAAAAAACATGTATGGCCATTAAAAACTGGACATAAGACATTTAATCTCACGGACCTTTCATCACATGCATTAACACCACAAACCTGACAAAGTGATAAAAAGTGTCAGGGGCTTGATTTGCATGGATTTTCTCAGAGAGAGGATATCACAATAATGGAATAGCCTGTATGCAGCCCAAACCTCAACCCCATTGAACATTTGTGGGATCAACTTGGCCGGGCTGTATGAAAGAGAGTCACAAATGCAACGACATTGGATGGTTTGCGTCAATTACTGATTGACGAGTGGAATACCAACCCACAGCAACGAATCACACAGCTCATCAACAGCATGTGAAAGTGGTGCCAGACGGTGGTGCAGGTACGTGGGTCTTCCACCCGATACTGAACTCTGATCATGTTATTAAAATCAATGAACATTGATAAAATCAAAGATCCATGGGAAGATAAACATGAAAGTCCATGCAAATCAAGCCCCTGACACTTTTTTTATCACCTTGTTCTGTTAATAATTATGGTGAGACTAAATGTCTGTGAGATTAAATGCTTAATATCCAGTTTTTAAATGCCCATACATACTGTTTACTTAGTTGTTTCACTTTTTGTTGTTGTTGTTTGCTTACTTGTGCAGGTGTTTCTTTCAATCCATGTCAATGTTCACATAAGAGTGCATATGCAACCAAAGAGACAATGAAAAACTCACTTATCAACAACAACAACACAAATTGGGTGTTTTACCGAACATTGGTCATTTTGCAGCTTTTCAATTTACACTTTGCATCACATTTTAAGACACTACCCTTTCCGTGGTTGCAAAATCATAACAAGTAGGGTATCATTTTAGAGAAAATTAAATAATCTTTCCGATGATACCAAGCTTGTATTCATTATTACTACGAAACGGGAGATATAAGCGATCAAACTCAGATTTCCAAACTTTTTTTGAGGAGTTTATATGATAAAAAATTCTACTCTGGTAGCGAAAAGGAAAAGTATTCACATGTGTATTCGACGTTTTTAGTGAAAGGATTGTTTCCGATTGGCTAGTTTGTCAGCCATTCCAATAATTCCAATTCACGTCAGCAGATGATCAGAGATTTTGGCACATATATATATAATGTGGTCTGACATCTCAGGTATCTTACTGTAGAGGTTTCTTGTCTATGACAGTAATTGAATCTTCGTCTTGTTATTTAGTAAAGTTGTCTCAGCTTACTCTCTTCAAAAACAAGTTGTGAAACATATTTACTCACTTATTTAATATTAAGAAGAAACTATGGCTTTGCATGAATTACATCTGTGCACAATTGTCTTTGGCTGTGTCTCTTTCGTGTTTGGCGTTCCAGGTAACATCTTAATTGCGACAATTTTTCTTCGAAAGAAAATTAAAAATGCCACGGACATCGCGGTTCTTTTTCTGTCGCTAATCGATCTTTTTGCTTCTATCGTGAATGTCATGAAAATAGTGTTCATATTTTACAGCAACGGTGATTATTGGCCCTGTATTCTTGAAATAACATTAGCCCGGTCTTCGGTATACGCCAGTCTTTTTATCACCAACTCTATTGCCGTCTATCGGTATCGAGCGGTGTGCAGACCGTTTTCCAGGCCGTTCAGCCCCCGAGCTGCCGTGGTGGTCTCACTGATCTGCGTTGCGCTCGCCGTTTGTTTGCACATACCTTTCATCTTCATCATCAAACCCATAACGTTTGGAGCTATTACAACCTGCGTTCTCTACGGGGATATTGACTGGGCAAGAGACGTTACAGCCATTTCTCAGACCGTCATATTCTTGTTGTCAGTTGCAGCGACCACTGTACTGTACGCCAGAATTTATAAAGTGATCCGAAAGCACCAAGTCCTCCGCCGACAAATGATGGGGACATCAGCGGTAGAGTTACGTGATAGTTCGCTAGCTATCAGCGCCTCCATCCCGTCCGTTAGTGGCCGACTTGTTTCATCGGAGACAATTGTAACAGATGACGGAGAAGCTAACAATCAAGACGTGGCGTATTCAACCACCAAAGGAAATCATCGAGAGAATACTGCATCCACCAGTGCTACATCATCGACGCAGATGCGACAAGCGGACCACAAGACAACACAGATGCTCATCATCATCACAATCATCTTCTTTGTAACTTGGCTGCCTACCGTGGTCCAGAATCAACTACCGCCATCTTTGCTAATTAAGATCACTCCAAAGGCCTCAGATACCATATTAGTGATCTATTTAAATTATCAGATTAAATATCTCAACCACATTATAAATGTGTTTGTTTACTTACTTGTTAATCGGCAATTTAGGCAAGCTGCACGAGAATATTTTGCGTGCATTAAGAAATATAGATATTGAAATAGATCAGAATCATAGAGAGATACGTTCTTAGTTTGCAGACCGTCAATAAGGCTTACGGAATGAATAAGCTAAAATCAGTTAATTCTGAAAAGTATGTAGGTTTCAGAAGATAATGAAAAGTTATTGGACATTCAATACGCCTTAAAAACACAAATTCAAACACACGAATTTGTGCCTTTCCATGGGAAAATGAATTTTTTTTTCTTTAGAAGTGCTCGTAAACGTAAAACCCTAATCAGATAATAAAGTACACCAAAAAAGACCAAAAATCTGAATTTCCTGAAGGAGATAACTTCAGCAAATTACTACTACACGTACACTCATGCTCATAATTATGGAATATTTTAGAGACATTTAGAAGTTGCCATTTTTCCGTGAATGGTACATCTGGGATTAATATTTGCTCACCCCAGGTGAAACAATTGTAATCTAAGTATTTCAGGACTGCTGACATTTTGTAGCTAAAACTGTGTTTAAAAAATGTTCAGAGTTGTTGTTGAGTCACGTGGTGGTTACGCGCGTTATTAGACCTGTAACAGACAATTCTGATGTTAATTTAATGACAAGTAACATTAGATTAAATCTATCAGTGTTTTTTTTTATTACTTTAATTCAATATTTTTTCATGATTTTTGTGGATTAAATATATATATGTATATATATAATTGGTATTGCGCTCAAACCTAATTTATTTTTTACTTCAGTCATCTCATGAAATTCAAAAATTGCTTCACATACTGCGTTTTTGTGAAATACACATTTGTCTTGAAAATTTTGGACGACAAAGGAGAAAGAACTTAAGTATCAATTATATTCCATAATTATGGGCATGAGTGTATCGACATACAAGTTTTTTTTTTATCACCCTCCAGGTTTTCCCATTTGCAGCATCTTTATGGGTGCAAATTTCTGAAGAATACCTGAAAAAGTTACACTCACCATTTGTGGTACACTAAACCACAACTTGCACCAAATCTTTTTAACTCTTTCGGATGCTTGCATTTTATATTTTTGCACGGAACCTTACAATAATTACGAACACCATATTTAGTAGAATATTTAAGTAAAGGTTAAAGAAACAAAAGGGTTTAGTGATATAGATTTTATGTGAAAACTGTGAATGCTACACAAGTATTGTATATCTGTTTTATTCCAAACAAAGTCATATAAATCATTAGTCTAGAGATGAATTATAAGTTTGGGCATATCAGTCTTGCTGTCGTTTTCAATAAGCAGTTCGTGAATTATGTATTTTTTGGAACATAATTGTGCGTCATGACCTTTATCCTTGTTGATATTGTATATTATTACTCACAGTTTTAATTTCACACAAATTTTTGCTACAGACTATTTTTTTTTGTAAATTCTATCTAAAGGTTACTAATAATGCAAACATTTTAACTGTCACCGATTATGTAGATTAACTTAGCTCACGCTCACTAAGCTCCTACTAAACACATTAAAGCAACAAATAAAAGCAACAAATTAAATATCAAAGCAAGCAGATAAGTATGATTTGCACTAGAATTTCAGAATAATTTTCAGTATTTCACTTGCTTTGAAATTACTACGTTAATTTGTTACAATTTGTTCCAATTACTGAAATATCTCGCGTTTATAACAAAACACCCTTGATCTGGGAACCAGCATTCCATCAGTTATCAGATTGGTACTGCACGGCCGGGGGAGGGGGGGGGGGGGGGGTACTCGCATTTGGAAATGGTAGGGGTGTGTGGCCCCCAAATCTGAAAATATATATACTCTTAAGAACGGAAGTGGTTTACGAACGGAGGGGCTTAACCCATATCTGCCGACCTACACACTAAAAAAATAAAGGTAAGTACAAGGTGCAACTTTGCGGAAATAGTTGCAGAGCAATTTCTGCCGCGGTATTCGAGCAAATCTGCACCTTTCACGGCTGAGCGCTCGCCCCTCTCCATCATGTTTGCAAGTTTGTGCCTTTTAGGTGCACATTTTGCCTCCAATAGACCACTTTCCTAATGTATTCAAATTTATGGATGTTTTCTCTTCTGAAGCCTGGTGATGAGCTATTTCTTTCACCTGTTTCTATGAATACAATTTCAATACAGAAAATGCAACTTGCATACTATTTGTATGCTATTTTTTATGTCGGACAAGCTCAGACAAGCTTTCAGGTTGTCGAGAAAAACATTTGTTTAAAATGCAGAATAAATTTGCTGTTCATCTCTGCATTATCCAGTTAATGATAAATAAGATCAAATGCTTGATCTGTTATTTTTAATGACTCAGAAAAAGATTGACCCAACAGGATTCGAACCAGAAACCTACTGATATCCGGTCAGCGGCACAATCACCAGGCCATGTTGGGTAACGGCAATGCCACGGTTAACTTGGTTACAAATACCCGAGAATCATTCCTTACGTCTGAGCTCATTAATATTTAATAACTCCTCCAGTAGGAACGAATTGTATTAATGAATGAAAGGTTTGCAGAGAGAATTTAAGATGCAGAATAAATTTGCTGTTCATCTCTGCATTATCCAGTTAATGATAAATAAGATCAAATGCTTGATCTGTTATTTTTAATGACTCAGAAAAAGATTGACCCAACAGGATTCGAACCTGAAACCTACTGATATCCGCTTGTTTTAAAGTATACATGGAATTTGAATATATTACGAAAACGGCTTATAGGTCCAAGTTTGCACCTTAAAAGATAGAAAATAATGAACCTTCGGCTTCAACACTATAATTATGTGAAAATAAACACCTTCACGGCCAGCGTGTTGGCCAAGTGGGTAGAGCGTCCGAGCAGGTTTTTGCCCCGACATGGTCAAATATATGTACGAGTTTTTTTTTAATATTTGTAAATGATAATAAATTGCATTATAATGTAAATAATACAAATGAATAAATATTTCCAAAAGGGGGTAGACCCACTTTCCACCATTCTGAGAAAAATTAGGTTTTCTAATTTACCCATATTGCAATGTTTCTGCGTAAAACCAACTTGACACTAAAAAGTACCCCACAATTCGAATGTAAAACCACACTTAGAAAAAATCTGTGAGTTTTCAATTTTTAAAATTTTTTGCTTTTATTTTTTGTTTTTTGGGATCTACCCACTTTTGGAAATAAACTAAATGGATGTACCCCATTTTGAAAGTAAAAGTCAGTTTTAGTTGTCATTTTTACAACTTTTAGCTTGAATTTCACTTTCTCATTTGTGTTATGTTAGAGAGCTGTTAAACTTATATGGATTTTGACAGAAAAAATTAAATTTGATAAAAAAGGATCTACCCCCTTTTGGAAACAAACTCTAGTTTATTTCCAAAAGGGGCTAGATCCATACCATTCTAAGGAAAATGAATTTATCAAATTAATCCACATTGCAAGGTTTCTGAGTGAAACAAACTTAGCCAAGCAAAGAACCCCACAACGTAAATGTAAAACCACACTTAAAAAAATATGTGACTTGTTATTTATTTTATTAGAATTGTCTTAATTTTTATGTGTTGGATCTACCCCCTTTTGGAAATAAACTGAAATGGATCTACACCCTTTTGGAAATAAAGTCATTTTTATTGCCCATTTAAACCACTTTTTGGTGGGAATGTCAACTTTTAGTTGGTGTTATCTGATAGAACTGCTGAAATTGTATAGATTCATGTAAAAAAGTCACATTCGATGAAAAATGGATCTACCCCCTTTTTGGAAATAAGCTCTTCAAAAAGCACTCGAATGAACGTAAATTGTGGTTCACAAACACACAAAAACTGTTTGCAAGAAAAAGAATACTTTTTAGGAAAATTACTTTGGTGCAATCCTACACCTTTCAGGTGCAACTTTGCACCTTTCAAAGGTGCAAAGTTGCACCTTTAAAGGTGCTCCCAGTGTGACATTTGTCTGCACCTTTAAAGGTGCAAAGATGAACCTATTTTTCTAAGTGTGTACGGGAAAAACCGTAGTACCGTTAAATGCTGCTATCACCGATCTACGGAAAATCCCGTAGAATTTGTTAAACATATGATTATGATTTGAATAGATTTACTCACCAATGATGATAACAGAATCGATGGAGTGCTTGTTAAGATAACAAATTACAATCTGTACTTTGCATTTATACATAATTTGCCCATTCTAGTTCATGAATTGTACTAAAACAATGCGCCGTCAGCCAGCACAGGTAGGTAGTAATTGTGTTGGGAAATTATTAGAATGGGAAACTGCAGCATAACCTTTTCGTTTCTCTGAACTCTTATTGATTTTGCGTGTATACTTGAATTTAACGAATATTTGTCGATTTTAAATGTTTTACTTCATTAAGTAGTTCATGCTCAATGTCTCATATACTACACACTAAATTCATATGTTTGTGGTATATAGCCTTGTTTCTAAAGATATAAATGGCGTTTTGATTGTATTGGCTTCTGCAAACCCTCCTCGATTTCCCAATTTTACAGTAGAAATAAATCAATAAGTATACAAAGAGAAATATTGCACTTGAATTGTAATTTTCCACTACCACATCGCATTTTTCGGATTGAGAATAATCCTGAGATCAAACAATCATAATGCACTCCTTAGAGGACAGTGGTCAAAAACGCTGAAACAAAATCCAATCAGTAGATACACATTACTGTAAGTGGAATATTACTTTTTCCAGATAATTGCAACTAAGAACGTAATTATTTTGGAAACTTCATGCGATATGAGATTCATATACTGGTTACATGATCCCTCTTCAATTTTGCTTCACGCCGAGGATTGACTTCAGTTAACTTTAACATAAAAATAGTGTAGTGTACTACTTTGTAACTCTTATAGGGACATAATTCCCATTTCGGGGCTAAAATATGGAGTGGAGGAAATCTGTTGTTTTGTGGCTAAATTAGGATTTTTTCCACTCTCTTAAAATTTTAGCTCCGAAATTTAGCTTCAAAAGAGTGGTCCCTAATCACACTCCTTAAGAGGTGCGAATTAGCTCCTTGATATGTAGAGAGTGTGTACCTAAAAGTCGGGGGAGGCAAGAATCGTTGAGAAAAATCTTCAATTTGACCATTTTTTGAATTTTATTTGTAGATTCTATTCACACACAGACACACACACATAAAGAATCAGGTTGATTTTGAATCTTCAGTAAGCAAAATATATTAGAATATATGTATATATATATATATAATACACATATATCGTTAGGATTGCAAGAACGTGGTGTATTACATCACAATTGTCTAGTTTTAGTATATTTTGAATTTAATTGACTTTCATGTGCACTGTATTAGATCTAACACTTGACTTGCCCACCTATTTTTATGATATTCAGGATGGAGGACCCCGTTTGTATTTTTTAGGTGAGTTCATTTTTTTTTAAATGCATAGATTGTATAAATTTGGAAGCCAAATCAAGCTATATCGAACAAAATGAGTCCATGCAAAAAGCAAACACAATTGAGAAATAAAGAAAAGGATTTTTTTTCGTTTTGTTTTGTAAATAAAATTTAAATCAATTAGTAAATTGATAAATCTTTTGAGGAAAGAAAAAATACAAGCGTATTTGTTAGTGTTTGAATAAATTTGTATAAACCAGCATAATTACTGGATTTATAAATTTCGTGAAGAATTATTTAAGCCCACACCAAGCCCTATGAACTTGAACAAACAGAATCACAATCGGTCGAGAAAAAAGTGAAGTTAACAATTTACATGCACACACACGCACATGCACACAAACACAAACAAACTACACACGCAGAAACATGCGGAGGCCTGTTTTGTTACGAGTATCTTCAGACAATGAGAAGAGGCGATTTCGTTTTTTTGTGAATTTAATAATCAATGGATCATAAGTCTCTGTAGAAATTTCCGTAGTCCTTACTATGCCTCATGAAACGAGGTAATTTCAAATCAAAATTTATCAGAAAACAGCAGACAGGAATTAAATGTTACAAATTGCACACACCAAAACACAGAGGTACAGAGACCGTAGCCCCCTCACGAATTGATATGACATAAACATCTCAGCATATCAAGTAGGCGTAACAGGCACTTTTAAACACAACCACACACAGTCACACATATACAAACACACACACACACGCACACACACACACACACACACACACACACACACACACACACACACACACACACACACACACACACACGACACACACACACACAACAGACACACACAGACACACACACACACACACACACACACGCACACACACACACACACACACACACACACACACACACACACACACACACACACACACACACACACACACACACACAAGCACAAGACACAAACACACACAACCTACATGTATTATGAACTTTTATTATCGTTGTAGTAATGATATCAACATATCAACTTGAAGTAAAATATGGGCCTGCACATTGCCCCGTTGTCTACCCTAAACGGATAACAAATCTTCTTGTCACAATAGTCGTGATTTGATTATTATGATTGACATGTAGGTTTACAGAGATGAATATCAAAACGATTCATTCTCTTACCAATGAATGATTATTTCATTAAAACACAGATATTGATTCGTGATTTAACCTGAATCAAAAACAATTTTGTGAATTGCAAAGGTATAATGGTGTCATGGTTTAATAGGACAATCTCGATTCCGTTGTGTGTATAGATATTTTGTCGCAGCGAAGTCAAGTCGAGATACTGGCGACTTGGCGCGAAGCTATAACCGAGTATATAGAAAATATGTAATGAAGTGAAAATGGATTGTATGTAAA
>JZLH01S0606813.1:34655-46935 GCA_001188425.1 Eucidaris tribuloides | reverse complement strand
AATTCGCACCAAGAAAGCTGTATATCTATAAAAAAAATTCTTTTGAAAACATAAATTTGGTCTTTGTAAAAATATTAAAATCATTACAGGTCTACTTTTTGCTGCTTTTGCAATCTAAATGGTTGCTCAATCATACAATGACAGTCATTCATTTTCAATACCACCATCTGATGGCACGAGCTTATTACCAAACACATGGTTACACAACTACACAATCCACATACAAGGTTATAACTCTCCAATGCCCGTTTGTAGTCCCGTTTTCGCATGTGATCCTCTGCCTCCCCAATGTAGGACTGGAGCAATTTCAGTTGCTCCTTCCTCTCCTTGACTGATCCACATAATCATCCATGATTGGAACTTCAGACGGCACACTTTTCAAGATAATTCCAAATGCTTTTCCTATACCCTCCCCACGTAAAAATATGCAATAGTTAACCTCTATACATCAACACATATATCGGCCATGCTATTCAATGCAGTTCCGTACACCAGGGGTTCTTTCTCTTTCTCTCCTCAGACCTAGCAACAGTAGTTTCATGAATATTCATGAGAATATATAGTGCTCGAGAATGGATCGGCCAAGAGATTAGTCACTTTTCGAAAGGAGGGACTGCCCCATGGTCTTAATTAACAGGGCTCTCCATGCTGTACCATTGTCATCATGTTAATTCATATTGAATTGGCATTTAAAATAAAGATTGATTATTTGGAATAGTTTTTTATATTTACGGCAGGGGTTACACATCGATGTGGGAGAGGATGCCTTCAATCCTTTTAGATATTAATGCAAAAAATTTGTGAAACAGTGTTTTTGTTGTCAACCTACATGTATGTTATTCAAGACAATTAACAGGACATTCCACCTACATGTAAATGTATGGCTTAATTGGCTATCTATATAATACCGCCAAATTCAGCAAGCTTCTTAATTACAATCACTTTCAAGTAACTTTGTTTACAAAAACACTATTTTACATCGTTGATTTATTTTTCAATGTTGTTTTTTCTTGCAACAAATTATTCATGGACAAAAACCTCCTTATAAGGGGATCTCTTTTTCAAAGCACTATGAATCGTCATTATGGGATAGGCCTATTATCTACAAGTTTACCATTCTGTCAAGGGTAGGGTGGGGAGTTGAGAATCTGGACACTTAATTTTCTAATCTTTTCAGGACATTCTACAAAAAATGTAAATTTCAAATGATCATTACTGAAATTTTTCATGAAAAGTCCCAATTTATGAGGAGGGAAAAGAGAGGCTACGTCCCAGGAGTCTTTCTAAACTTTGCGCAATAGTTCCCTGCACATATAATGCTGTTCTAACGTGTGGCCATCCTTGTATTCAACCTGTCCGGAATTACATGTAGATACAGCACGTCATGATACGTTTTAAGCACAATCCTTATTAAAGGGACTGAATCGTGGCCATCGACCGGCCTGATGAGAACAAAACTCACGCCGTCACCCTGTTCGCTAGCTCCGTTTTCGCGTGGGTGTGTTGATGTGTTGCGAAACCAGTTCGATGCACGCAGCAGCGCACTGGCAGATCGTGTATTCATGTCAGGTCCAGCCAATGAGAAGCAACAAACTCAGAGGAGGTCCTTTCAAATTTACCGAAACGTGCCGAATTGATTATTTGGGCTCTTTCGTATTAGCGTGTGCGTCCATCGCGGTCCGCTGAGTACTGCAACGAAATAAACACTCCACCGCGTATATTACTCGAAACGGAGCTAGCGAACGGGGTGACGGCCGTGAGTTTTGTTCTCATCAGGCCGGTCGATGGCCACGATTCAGTCCCTTTAATGGGAATACATTCAAATACAATCCTTGTTGAAGGATTCTTTTTAAATCTTAATTAAGGCCCAACCTTGATTGTTTTTCAAAATGCATTCATGTGCATGATATACAGCTACATAGCCCAACGTTACAGCACTGGCACCTTGAGTGCCCACCCCCCCCCCGGGTACTAAATGCTAACAAAAAATTTAAAAATGCAAAAATAAATAGTCTAGGTCTAAATAAACAGTACAAACATAGACTATCTTTCTCTCTTCTTCTTGATTTTTCAAAACATCATAAGCTGGAAGTTTTTACCATCAATCAAGCCATTGCCACTTCATATAATTTGTAACGTTAGACCCTAACTGTTATTTTTTTGTTTTTTTTATTCCACTGAACCCGTTTGACTAAATTGAAAATCTTGTTTATCTTTAAGTTTCACACAGCTCTCAGTCACAGATCCAATCTCAAGAGAATCTAATGTTAAACATCATTCAGGTAGATCTAACGTTAGATCTAACGTAGTCTAACGTTAGATTATACAAAACAAGAAGAAACTAGACCTAGTTAGATCTAATGTTGGATGTAACGTTAGACCTAGTTGGCTCTAGCTTTCTAAGAATTGGGTCCAGTAGTTGATCACACATAGATCTACGTTATATCAAATGGGGACTGAGCCCTGGGCTGCCGGCTGGCTCCTGGCCATGTGACATAGGGTGGGGACTTGAGTAACCGGACACTTAATTAATTTTGTGCGTTTTTTCAGGATATGTTGCCAAAAAACGTAATTTTCAAATAATCAGCATTAGAATTTCCATGAAAAATCGGGATTTATGCGAAGAAAAACAACAGCGTCCCGGGTGTCTGTTTGCAACTTCGCGCGATGGGTCCCCGACGCGTATTGCGCCGTTCTAACGCGTGGTGTCCGGGTACTCAACCCGTCTGGAAATACAACCTCTCTCATGTCATGATACTCAGTCCCTTCCATCCGATACACTTCTCACTCTCTCGGTCTCCGTTTTGCTACATGTAAATAAGATTGCATGAGAATAATACTGTTAACTGCTCCCCACATGACCATGTGGGCTACTGGGAAATAAACTAAATATTACGGTAGATCTAATCCTTGAAATAGATGCAACTTTAAATGGAAACAATGAATTTGAAATTGAAGGTTTCTCATTCATGATTTTTTTTGTTTACTTGGTTTAGACTCTACCTTTTTAATTCCAAGTTACGAGTCCCGACTGCACATTTTTGTCCCAGAGAAACAGTGTTTTAATTTTATACCTAGTATTTGTACTAGACTAGATCTATAGTGTAAGCAAATTCACAAGTACATCATAATTTACAAGCATTTCCAAGGCAAAGTTGATACTGCGCAATTCACTCACCGTGCTGTAACTTTGAAGGGCCTTCTTGTATTCGCCTTGCTTGAAAAGTACGTCACCTTCTGCCATATAAATGGCAAAGGCTTCTTTGGGAAGTGCCTCTAAATGCTCCTCACCTTCATACATTTTGGAAGAGGCCAAAACTTTTCAAGAGAATGGAAATAATATTGATTTTTTTAGCCCTGTTCCTTCCCCTCTTCGATCGAAGACGAACTCTCATTCACGTAACACACAGGGCCTTAGCGCATGCCATATGCATAGTCAATGCACGTATTGCATGCATTGTGAATACACGGCGTTTACCCTAGCAACGCACATCGGGCTTGCGCAGCTGAGCTCGAGCTCGAGCCCCAAAAACGTATGAGTAAAAAGCAGTACGCCATCTTGTGATAAATGCATTACATTTCGGGGAATTCCGGAGTGACAGAAAATTTACCTTGTATTGGATTTACCTTGGAAGTAGGCTTAAAGTTATACACAACTTATTTGCCCCTCTGCATTCTGAAGTTGGTACCTATGATTTATTTGGCGTTGAGTGGCATGGGTGGGGCATGGACAAAGGAAATTCTCATCAGGATCAAAATGATCAGTTTCAAAATGAAACCAAGTTACAACTTTCAAGAACATTTTCCCTATTATCGCTGTTACGTTGTTATTGCTTTCTTCAATCTGGAATTTTACATTACACCAGGGATAAAGGTAAATGACATGATCGGGGGTAGTCCTCAACTTGGGCTGAAACTACTCTAGAATCAAGTAAAAATGCAAAGATTCTCCTGTGAAAATCTTGTAGTCAAACGTCGACTCATTCTAGATTACTAATGTCAATATCCTTCGTGGCAGGCAAACCTGCTGTGTGGCTCTCTATGGGTCCTATTTTTATCGTGCCCCGATAAAATTAAAATACTAGTATGTTCATGCTTGATTCTCCGTAAGTAAACAAATTACAGACAAATCCTTCCAGCTGGTGTATAGTTGGTATATATTTCAACTCATTTGGTTCTTGAGGCATTTTCAAGTGTTCCCAATCATGTCACTAACTTTTAAAATATATGATCGCTAATTACATGTATTGTTAGGGCCTATATCGTTTGTAGGTTTTTTTTATTACGTGTTTAGTGTGTGTGTGTGTGTGTGTGTGTGTGTGTGTGTGTGTGTGTGTGTGTGTGTGTGTGTGTGTGTGTGTGTGTGTGTGTGTGTGTGTGTGTGTGTGTGTGTGTGTGTGTGTGTGTGTGTGTGTGTGTGTGTGTGTGTGTGTTTGTATAATTGTTTTTCCCCCACGGGGCGGCACCGGGGTTTAATTTTAGGGAGGGCGAAAGCTAAATAAGGGCAAAAATGTCCAAAGGACCTACATTTGATGAAATACCCCCCCCCCCCGTCGTGCCGCCCCTGCCTTGCCCCCTTTTCACGATGTGTTGTCATGCATTTACAGTGTGGAAAGCAAATTATGCTAGAGTGATTATGCCTATAGTTTGATTTCATCTGTGGACACGGTTCAAATATCATACAAGAAATGCAGACATGGACACAGAAATCACTTTGACCGTAACTAATTATTTTGCCCCTGGGAACTCGTGCTTGAAAAAAATAACTGTATCAAACGCAATTCAAAATACACCGTTACGGTATATCTTTATACCTGGTTGAACGTCTGGTTGCCGATGATGCATCACATCTCAACTATATTCTGTAAACAACTATATGGGCAATTCCGTGAATTATTGGACAAATCACAATTATATAAATTGGTCCATCTCGAATTGTATTACATTTTAATGGTTTGAATGGGTATGAATCATGAAGAAACAATGAGGGACATCATTTCTACTCTAAATTTTACGTCTTCAACATTCAACAGCATCCTCTAGGAGAATCAGAACCATACATGAAATACTACATGTGGGACTAGTGTGACTAAATCTCAGTTTTATGGAAAATTATCATTTATTCTGCAGTTTTTTCCATGCCAATAGCCTCTTCTCATTGTTTTGTAAGTAATAAAGCCCCACATATGCATACTAAATCTGAAAAATACATGAATAAACGCAAATTTGTGTGGATGGACAAAATGTAACGTAACTAACCGTAACGTAACTAACCATGTTTTTGATGTTGTAGTTAAAAATGAAAAGATTTTTATCAATAAGTTATATATCAAATGACTTATTAAGATGCCAGAAATAGCATGAATATCACAGTTTGTTTCATTTGAAAACATGTTGAGGAACTTTGCGGACAAAGACTTGTCATTTTTTTTCATGTCCTCTTTACGTAACGTAACTAACCATAATTAAAGTTCTTGTTATTACCCACTGAAACAGTCTCATGATTTTGCTTGATGTTGTGAAGTAGGTGCCAGTCTAGAGAATTGACAGTATACCAAAACAGAAAAATAGTATGAAAGCATATTCATTTAAGAGCCCAATGTTGAGTAAAGTTTGTCATAAAGTGTAACGTAACTAATCACGGAATTGCCCATATAATCGTCGCAAAAAAAATATATATATTTTTTTTATAAGAAAAATTGTGGGCTAGCGAAAGGTGTTTTGAGTAGTATCCAGCCCCCACTCACCATGAACGACGGGACATGTTTACTTCAAAACCTTTCATTGACATGGTAAGGATAATGTTGATTATTTCAGCCATATCTGACGTGGTTTGAATTATGTTCAGTCATCCCACAAGTGATCGCAACGCAAACTCATTGCAATCAGTGTTGCGTGGCGTTTTATTCGAATTCTTCCCACAAAGTGAGTCTTTATTTTATGTGGAGGAGCCGATCGGAATATGGTTTTCATCACCGCACTGCACCCCACCCCATCCCCACATCGACCCCTACAACTATAACACAAAAGTTGAAATCATTCTTCTCCTCGAAAAAAATGTTTCAATAACTTACTCCTTGACATTGTCTTTTTGCAAAGATTATGTTTTTTCCCCTGAAATCAAGTCTTATACTGTCCTGAAAAGAGGCAAAAGGAATTTATAAATTACCAGATATGTTAAAAATGTATACATAATGCTGAGTTAATGATTTGTAAAAGTAATCGTATATATGTTGTGTGTATAGCGTATTATTTTGATTTGTGTGAAAATTAATAGATAATGGTGTAAATGTGACAAAAATAACAAAGTTGAGATATGGGAGGTAAACTCACTCATTGAATCAGAGCTCGATCTGAAATGAATCAGAGCGCTCTGGGTTTATAGAGATAGCGGCCTCTGTAAATAATCAAAGGAGCATATGCATTTACACGAGGCAAAACACATTTTGGCTGTCATTTTTTTAATTGTTTTTTGTATGTTTTGTTTTTTGGTGGGGAGGGGTCAATATACAGTGCATGCTAAAGTGAACAATACCCATGGAGAGTGAAAGTGTTGTCAGTTTCTGATATAGGTTGGAGAGCAATATACACACTAAGAAATAAAGATTCAAAATTGAACCCCTAAAGGTTGATGCAAAATCAGCACCCCAAGGGTTCAAAAATTGAACCCCTAGCCAAGGTTAAAAAATTGAACCCTTGCGTTAGATTCATTTTTCCACCCTGAGGTCAAATCTTGCCACCCCAAGTGGTGCAATTTTAAAGTATTCAGGGTGGAAAAATGAATCCTAACCAAGGATTCAATTTTTTAACCTTGGCTAGGGGTTCAATTTTTGAACCCTTGGGGTGCTGATTTTGCATCAACCTTTAGGGGTTCAATTTTGAATCTTTATATCTTAGTGTGTATGGTTCACAGCAGCTTATTAGTAAAGATGGAGTAAAGGGTTGTAACAAAGTATTCTGCTGGAACAGCTGGAATACTATACAGCGTTCTCTTGCCATGTGCAAATTATATACATCATGTCATTGTATCTGTTATTATTTTCTGTTTCATTTTTTGGGACAAGTTCTTATAAACTGTGTAAAATCCAAAAAAAAAAGCAAAATAAATAATATTATTTGGGTGAATCTGACCTAAAAATGAGCCATTATCCTCCCCACACCAATCGTTTACATAACTATGTCGACTATATTTTGAACGCAAGATGTTATGAAAGACTCTGTACTTTTCAATGAAAAGGGACGCTTTGTATCCCTGTTTTCAAATTCCACAAACGATAAATAGTCATAAATTATATAATTTCACAATTTCGAAGTCCCAAAATATACCCGCTAAGTACAGACAGCTGGTGATAACCACTTTTGATTGGGTGGCAAACAAAATTGACTACACTGCGTATATTATTGTAAACAATCTTTTAGATCGAAATATTTAGTTTGTATACTAAATGTTAAATACAAGTAGCCACTATAGTTGTTAACAGTGAATCTGATATTGAGTTTCGTCCATCACAATGTCGGATTTACTCTGCTTACACGCAGAGTAAATCTATGGTTACATTTTGTTGTCGATATTTCTTATTCAGCGATGTCAAAATATTCCTTATATTTGGACCCGTATCGTTTGCCACATCCCCCCCCCCCAAAAAAAAGAATAAAAACTAACCGAAAAAAAATCTGCATCTGAATGTGGTGTTATTCGGAGTTACGTTGTCATGGTTTTGCTTATTTGCTTGATAAGGCTCCGAATGCTGGAATGACGGGGAAATAAAAAATGAATTATTTTCTACTCCAGCGTCACCGTCTAATTTTAGACGACTAACAGGTGATTTTCCTTTCTGTGCCTTGTTGGTAAACGTACAAGAAATAACGATTTTCTAGGTCTTTAATTTTAAGATAATTTCTCTCATTGATATCTGAAGAAAGAGACGGTAATATGTGATATATCTGTAAATTGTGCTTGCTCATTAAAATTTAAAGTGAGGTAAAATGCTTTATTTGAATACATGTTAGCAGATGTGCATGAGTTGAAAAAAAATATATGGTACGTCTATAGAAAAGGAGATGTAGTGACAAGGAAAAGTCACAAAAGAACCAAACAAACATAAAATTGTGTAAACACACCAAAAGGATGGTCCGTAATTTTTCGAGCGCAAAGCTATAGAATTGCTTTTGTCAAAATTAGAGTGGAATTTAGAAGGCTTCTCTACAGCCACCTGTCACGCCTGTAAGCTTCTTAACTTCGTCAAAATTTCGGCGTTTGATCCTGCGCAGAATGGGAAGATTATCGTCCAACAAAACCAGTAGTGTCTGCTTACTTAAAACGGCAGAGTACTTACGACCTTATTTGATTAGTATAGCGTTCACGTTGTTGTTTGGACACTCGTGGAAGAACATGGCATATTACAGGGCAGAGACTACTTGTAAAAAGGCAATAGTGGAAAGTGATGTGTGCCTTGTACACGGTTGACAGTCCGCGGCGGGGCTGCAAAAAAGAAATAATAATATATACAAACCAGCAATCAAGGAAAGTATGTGTACTTGTGCGCGATAATGTCTTGCTTTTTTCCTCCCTATCACCTCTTCCATCTAATTTCTCATCGTCCCAAGCTCCTTATATCACTACCATCCCATTTTCCGAACCATTACGACCACCTCTATCTTTATCGACATTATCACTGCGATCCAACAATACTACCGCCATCACCACCACCACCACCACCACCACCACCACCATGCACCACCACCACTGAGATAATCGCCACCACCATTACTTTATCGAAAATAAAACACCATTATCAAAAGTACAACACCAATTCCACCAAAATTCGTCACCATGCACTACACACCACCACCTCCATATAATCACCGTCACCTCTTCCACCGCCAGCGCGACAGCCTTGCACAACTACCATCGCCATCACCACACGAACGCAACCATCATTGCCACCATCACCAACACACCCACATCCTCTTCGTCCAACACCACCACAGCCACCACCACCAACTTCATCACGACCAGGGGGGTGGGGGTGGTATTTCATCAAATTTAGGTCCTTTGGACCAGGGGCGGCGGAACGTATTTCGTTGGGGGGGGGGGTCAAAGGCCAAAAAGGGCACGTTATATGTCAAAAGGGGCATTGGGCGCGACTCACATATTTTCACCATCAGATTACGTTTTTGATTGAAGTATGTATTTTCTCGCGGTAATGTAACTTGAGCCAAAACTTTATAAAGGGCATTGCTGATTGGGAAATCCTGAAATATATATCTACTCCGCGAGCGAGCGTAGCGAGCGAGCGGTTTGGGAAAATTTGGACATTTTAGGTAGTAAAATTCGCTTTGTGGTCTATTCTGGCGCTAATTTTCAACGCTGAATTTTTGAAATGTAGCAAAACCTTTTTGAAGGTGATTTATCATCAAAACATGAAATAAATATATATCTATTCCGCGAGCGAGCGTAGCGAGCGAGCGGTTTGGGAAAATTTCGAAATCTTAGGTTGTGAAATTTGCTTTGTGGTCTATTCTGGGGCTAACTACAACTCTGAATTTTTTGAATTATAGCAAAACCCTTTTGAAGGGGATTTTATTATTTAAACATGAAATAAATATATATTTGGAAATTTGGAAATTTTAGGTTGTAAAATTCACTTTGTGGTCTATCCTGAGGCTAATTACAACTCTGAAGTACCCCATCTGCACGGTGAATATACTTCATAACTTACACAGTTCCGTTACAGAAAAAGGGGCATTCTTCCCCTTAACAAGTGTTTTTCTTTGTTGAAGAGAAGAAAAGGCAACCGTGGGATAGTTCTCTCACGAAAGACACTTTTATCGCTTCAAAATCACATAAAATGGTATCACGATAAAAGATGGAAAGGGCCCAATTTTTGCCAACCAGAGGGCACTAAGGTCAGAGGCCAAATGCCCCTTTTAAGTACATAATGTGCTTCTTCGTTAAACAAAGTCTCTTTACGACGTATCCCGACGGGGGAAAAATACATTGAACATAAAAACAATAACACAAATAAAAGAAAATCACATTCAGTGACGACAGTGCCTATATTTCAAACCAGATTTCACTTCACTCAGTATGGGCAGGGGCCTACAAACCAAGAGAAGGCACATTTAACTTAGAGAAAAATTTTATTATTTATCTGTAAGTGAAATGGGGGGAGGGGTAGTAGGGCAAACAGTTAGTAGGAGGGCCTGATTTTGCTACCCCATGAGGGCACTAAGATGAGATGCCAAATGCCTTTTTTCGCAAAAATGTCCGTTTGAACATAATTTACCCAATTAATGTCTTCTTGTACTGTAATACATGCCCCGTCAGGGGCAAAAGAAAAAAGAAAATGATGAAAATAAGAAGAAAATACAAGTAGTAACACGTAATAAATGATGTATTACAAAAGAAGATCACCTTCAGCAACGAAAATGCTTAGCGATTAAAAAAAACATGTGCCTTCAAAAAGGGCACATTTCATTTATAACCAAGGGCATTTTTTGTCTTCGATTTTGGGGGGCAAGTGCCCCCCCCCCTGCCCCCCTGGTTCCGCCAATCTTAAACGGTTAAGTAGATTAATGGTATATACAAAAGGTTATTTCTCCAAGAGCAACATCTTGGTCTCGTTTAACTCTTAATTTAATCTTGATCTCAGCACGTTTTGTTGTTGTTGTTGTTGTTGTTGTGTACTTGCAATTGAGACCGCACATTCAAACTCTTAAGGACACGATAATAGGTCTAGTGCTCACACCAGGACAATTGTAGTTATCCCAGCGGGAAGAATAATTATTCGGTGATCAAGCAGCTCTTAATCCTTTAGTCTTTTACTAACTTTAATTGGATGATTGGGTCAATAACAGGACCGTTCATAGTATTTCTAAAGGGGAATTAGGATCAAACTTGTGCTATAGGGGATTTGTCGCCTAATCTTTGTCACCTTAACAACTATGTGTGTGAGGAATAAACGATTCTAGTGAATGAAGAAGATCGAATTAAACAGAATCTACGTAATCCAATTGTTGGTGAGGTAAACGCCTATGTTTATGTCATGGGTCGGATTGTGTTGCGAGCGACGCGCTGAACTGCGTCCGTTGATAAGGATAATACAGTACCGTGTGTGCGTGCTTCTTACGTTGGAGTGCGGCGACTGACGCTCTGCGGTTGGGAATTACCGTGTATAAATTCCATACAACAATTGTCACAACTGAAAACAATACAGCCTGGTCTAGGAATTATTGACTACCACATAAAGGCGGTCAGCCCCATAAAACACGCGACAGACGATTCAAAAGGAGTAGTTTTGTCGGCATCAAAGAAACATCAATTTGTGACTCATTACGTACATAATATTATTATCCTCTCATCGCGTCGGTAAAGCAGTGGTCCTCTCATCGCGTCGGTAAAGCAGTGGTCCTGTTGTGTGTATCAACGCTGGATTATATACCTGACCCGACAGACTCGGCGTAAGTTTACAAGAAAACTGGTCACAACAGCCGCAGCAAGAAACGTCACTCGCTGCTGGATTTACATCAAATGTTTTGTGAGTATTTTGTTATATTTGTGATTCCTGTTGTCGATCACGTGTAATACGCATTCAAATAGATTAAATACATAATCGGTATATTATATTACATCATACATGTATATCTATTTATGTGCGTGAGCATATAATCTCGTCCTCGCATCTTACCGTGGTCGGGCATGTTGGATCATATTCTTACCCGGCGTTCCTACATTCTTGTGATACGTGTACGTGTTCGTGTTTTTCCAAACCTCAGGCCAACTCCCATGGGAGGTATATGTTTTCAAAAAAAAAAACGTAATATGACCCATATATATTTTAGTGGCATAAAGAAAGCGGTAGACATTGATCATGTGTATTAATAGAGCTAGTGTATATGGTTGTTTTGAAGATGGGCGTTTCAATCAGGTACTTTCATCTTTGATGTAGTTATGTTTTCTTGTAAACTGAACAGTTGTTGATGGACAAATTATGGACCCTAACTTATGGATATTCATGATTGTGTTCTCCTTTTGCTTTATTGCTCACGAAAAATGTGGCGTTTTGTCACTCATGTTTCCTTTTGGAAGATGGAGAGTTGAACAAATTTGCTTAAATATCAAAATGAAATTAAGAGGAGCCGAACTAGTAACCAGTTTTGAATACATAAGTTATAGCATATACAGGCTAGATCTAACTATAACATGCATGCTAACTTTTTAAATTAATGTTTTTGAAATGAGTGGAGTGGTCAGTTAATGTGATCATTTTTTTATCCT